>MNCI01036463.1:881227-903025 GCA_015680685.1 Gnetum montanum | reverse complement strand
TGGGGGGCAGCTTGTTAGAGGGAGGGTGCATCTGGCCCTTGCGGCCCATTGTGACCCAGGCGCCCCCCTCGAACAGCTGCCTGGCTTGGGCTCTTGGTTGCGGAGGCCTTGCTTTCTGCACTCGGCAGGC
This sequence comes from Gnetum montanum, assembly GCA_015680685.1. Classification (NCBI taxonomy): domain Eukaryota; kingdom Viridiplantae; phylum Streptophyta; class Gnetopsida; order Gnetales; family Gnetaceae; genus Gnetum; species Gnetum montanum. The sequence goes on along the minus strand of MNCI01036463.1, from coordinate 902,895 downwards.
CGCCTCCTAGTGTATGGGTTTCCTGCTACACGCGTAGCCGGTTGTCCTTTGCTCTTGGGTCGACGCTCTGCGTTTGGGCCCTGGAGCATTATCCAGGTTTTTGAACTCAACCTGGAGTTTTTCCTCCCCACTGAGGAGTTCCAAGATGACCTTATGGATGAGGTCTTTCTCTGCCAGTTGGCGCCACACACAAAATCGGGCGAAACCCATACACTCCATCGACTGCGTGACATGGTCAAAGGCGATGAACTCATCGAAGAAACTCGTGATTTTCTGTAGGAAATCCAGATTTCAGAGTTCCCAAGGAATCCCAGAAACCCGCATCCAAACCGAGGCTCGGGTAAACAAATTGGCCTCACGATGGGCCCCTGGGTACCACGGGGTTAGGGCCAGACCTCGTGCCTCGTAAAGCCACGGGCCCTCCAATAGCATTGAGTCTCTCACTTGCCGAGAGGGAAAAATTAAAAATTCTAACAAAATGCCAAAATAAACCATGGATCCTATTTTTCTTACTTTCAAAGTATTATTCAAAAATAATGTTATACTTGACCACTAGAATCAAACTCATGACTCAAAGCTTTTTTTTCTGCTTGTTGTGACCTTAATTGTTACAAATTGAGAGGTGGTTCTAGGAAGAAGAATGAGTGGGAGTGGGAGCAAAGATGAGAGTAGGGGCAGGAGTAGGAGTAGTGGTGGTGTTGAGGGGGAGATGTTTGGGGGGGGGGGGGGGGAGGGGGGGGGGGGGGTGTGTGGGGGGGGAGGTTGGGGGGGGGGGGAGGGGGGGGGGGGGGTGGGGGGGGGGTGTGGGGGGGGGGGGGGGGGTGGGGGGGGGGTGTGGGGGGGGGGGGGGGTGGGGGGGGGGTGTGGGGGGGGGGGGGGGGAGGGGGGGGGGGGGGTGGGGGGAGGGGAGGGGGGGGGGGGGGTGTGTGGGGGGGGAGGTTGGGGGGGGGGGGGGGGGGGGAGGCATTGGCATGCAGGACACAAATCAGGATGGGGCTAGTGGGGCCTTGGGTGGCTATGAGTTGGAGAAAGGGGCACTTGAGGATGAGGGGCTGGTTGCTTTGGAAGGGCTAGGCTAGCCTAGGAAGGGGGCAGGGTCTAGTGTGGGAGGGGTTGATTGGGCTTCTTTCATTTGGGGCCCTGAAGCTGGTGGGATCAAGGGGTGTGTGTGGGAGGAGGGGTCCATGCACTTGCGGATTGTGGCAGTGCTGAGTGAAGGGTTGGAGACTTTGAAGCGTAGCCTCATTGGTAAGTTTGTGTTTGTGGGTGCAAACTCAAAGTTGGAGGTAGTCCGCTAGTGGGTGGCAGTGCAATAGGGTTTCTGCCAAGTGGGGGTGAAGAGCCTACTTGGGAATTTTCTCTTGTTCATTTTTGTGACGATGTTCAACTAGGATCGGGTCTTGTTGGGGGGCACCTTGGTTCTTTGGTGCCAGAGGATTGGCTTTGACCCAGTGGAGGCTGAGGGCACATAGGGATCTTAATTTGTTCTCGAGAGTGTTGGTGTGGATTCGGGTGTTGGGGATCCCCTAGGAATTGTGGACTTCACAGTTCTTGAGGGTGCTTACCAGGTTGTTTGGAGAATTTATCTCGTTTGATCGGCCACAGTGGCCATGGATAGGCTGGGTTATGCTTGGTTCTGTGTGTGCAAGTCTCTTTCCCTAAAAGACTTGGTTAAGGAGGTGGTGATCTTGGAACTCCCCTTGGGCGAAGAGAGAATCCAAGTGGAATATGAAAACATGGTTGCTGAGGGGGTTTTGGTTGTGTTGGCACAAGGACCTTGTGGAAATTGTGGAAAAGGGGGAACTGTGATTGTGGCCTACTAGGTAGTGCCTGTTCCTGAGGGGGTGAAGTAAATGGATGACGGGTGGACTTGGGTGACCAAGAAGGAGGGGCTTGCCTTAAAATCAAGGGCTCGAGGATGTTCAAAAGCCACCTGTGATAGGTGGGGGAGCTGGATATTAGGAAGGGGGATTGATTGGAGTGCTACCAAGGGCAAAAGAGACCTAGGGGATGGAGGGCCCGGGGGAGCAGGTGACTGTTGGAGGAGGGGAGGGATCGACACCTTTGGCCAAGGTCCTTCTTGTAGGTGGTGTTGGGATTGGAGGGGGGACCCAAGGGGGGATGCTCCTGTGTCACCTGTTTTGGATGGACCCTCCTCACCTCGGGTGTTTTTGGGGTCTTCGAGGGGTGGTAGCCTACCTCCCCTGGGGAACTAGGTGAACATGCCTAGAGGTAGCCCCATGCCTTTCATGTTAGATGTTGCAGGGGGTAGCCCTAAATAGGAGGGGGGTTTCATGGCTTCCCTCAAGCCTGCCAAAGTTTGTAGACCATCGGGCCCAGTTTCCTGAGTGAAGAAGTTGCAAAAGGAGGTTGACTTGGGGGTTTAGCAGACCATCTAGGAGGTTTACAAGAAGCACAATACCGGTAAACCATGAGAATCCTCTCATGGAATTGCAGGGGGTTGGATACCAACTTCAAACGCAATACCCTCTAGGATTTGGTTCGTAAGGAATGCTGCGATGTTGTGTGTTTGTAGGAGATGAAGATGCTGTTGAATGAAAGGCAATGGCTCAACTGGTAGGGCTAGTGCATGTTCTTAGTGGGATGTTGGGGATGTGCAGGGGGTGTGGTAGTTTTATCTTAGTGGTCATTTGACACTATGGATGTTTCAGATTGGAGTATTACCTTTTGGCTCTCATTGGGGATAATTGTCACGAATTTCTATGGGCCTCAGCAATGGGAAGAGAGGCTTCGGGAATTGCAGAGGATTGCTTCGTTGGTGCTTGACAAACAGCAATGGACTTTGGTCGGGGATTTCAACCAACGATTGTTTGCTTGGGAGAAGTCAGATGGGGACCTACATGATCTACCTGGGGCTTAGTAGTTTCTTCATTTCTTGAACATGCATGGGTTGGTGGATATGGAGGTCAGGGGATGTTAGTTTATGTGTTGCAATGGACGGAAAGGGGTGGCCTAGGTGATGACCAAGATTGATTGGATTTGGGTGGGGTCGGCTTTGCTCTTGTAGAGGGGTGTGTTTGTTCAAGGGCTGGAGCATGTGACATCGGATCATAGGCCATTGCTATGCATGGTGGGGCCTCAGGACAAAGGGGGACAATCGATTTTTCGTTTCAAACGATATTGGGTAACCAAATTGTGGTTGCAACCAATTGTGGAGGATATCTAGAAAGGTCACTTTTGGGGCTTAGATCCTTGGGATTTTTGAAGTGAGGGTTAACCATGCTAAAGCACAACATTAGACAGATGTGGGCATGCAATAAATATTCATTTTGGGCATGTTGTGGGGAGTTGCTCAAGCATTTGGTGATGATCTAGTCAAAGCAGGAGCAAGGGCATGACTAGGGGGATGCAGAGGCAAAGATTCTTGCAGAGTTGCATGGTCTTGATGCAAAGGAGGAGATCTATTGGCGACAGCAGAGCAGGACCTGGTTGAGGGAGGGGGATTGTAACTCTCGCTTCTTTTTCGTTGCGGCAATCCAAAAGCATTAATTGGCTTACGATAAATGGTTCTCAGGTGGAGGCGCAAGAAGAGGTGGTGAAGGTGTTGCTGGAAATTTGGTCAGACATATGTTGATATTTGTGGGTCTCATTGATTACCATCCAAGTTGGTAGAGTTTTGAATGAGGTTGACAATGGTTCGTTGTTGGCTTTGTTCACACGAATGGAATTAAGGACAATGTTGGCTTCGATGAAAGGGGGCTAGGCCCTAGGGTCGGATGGGTGCCCGATGGAGTTCTTCCAGGCATTGATTGATGTCCTTGTTGATAATTTGTTGGATGCTTTCAATGCTATGCTGCGGTGGGGGGAGGTTAGATGGGAAATTAATTGTGCTCGGGTGGTTCTCATTCCCAAGATAGCTCACCCATCTTGTCCTATGGATTTCAGGCCCATTGGCATCTGCAATACGCTTCTATGGCTTTTTTCAAAATTACTAGTGGCTCATCTAAGGCCATTGATGTTGTGCCTAGTGGGGGTGTAGTAGGTTGGTTTTGTCAAGGGGAAGCACGTCAAAGACCAAATCATTTTGGTGCAGGAATTCCTTCACTCGCTTCAAGCAAGTAAATTTCTGGGGATGTGCCTGAAACTTGACATTACCAAGGCATATGATATTGTTGCTTGGGATGCCCTCTGGGAGGTCATGCTTTGTAAAGGATTTCATTCACACTTTGTCGATCTGTGTATTGACATTCAAAGGTTGGGGGCTTTTTCCTTAGACCTGGAGGGCAAATTATGGGGTTTTGACACCATTAGGAGGGGGCTTTGACAAGGGGATCCTTTATCACAATTCCTGTTCATGTTGGTGATGGATATGATGCAAGCTTACTACGAAGCTAAGAGGGTGAGGGGGTTGGACGTGAATGGGGTGCAGTGCATGGTGGAACATTATGTGGATGACACCATTTTGTTTTCACGGGCTGCCATGCCATAGACACATGCGATCAATAGAGCCCTTCACTGCATGGGGTAGGAAATCAGGCTCCAAATCAATTGCAAGTCGGTTGTCCACTTATTAAATACTGAGATGGGGATTTAGGGAATGATTATCTAGATGATGCCTTGGGAGGCGGGAGGGAATGTTTCGAAAATTTGGCAGATGATTTGCAGGCACATGTGGATGTTGATGCCAATAGGTTCGTTAAATGCCCCACCTAAGCAACTGATTTGCAACAGATATTCATCGATTTGGGGATGGTGGCACATGTGGAAGGGGTGCTTGCCCGAAAAAATAAAAACTTTTCTTTGGTTGCTATTTTATGATGCAATTCCCATATGATGGAAATTGCGACGATGGGCCATGCAAATTGATGACACGTGTTCCCTTTACATGGCAGGGGTTGAAATGACCTTGCACTTTGCTTGAGATTGCACTTTTTCACAATAGGTGTGGAGAGTAGCCAACCTGTCGGTTGGGACGACGTTGAATAGAGAGTCTATGGCTACAACTATTCTTTGGAGACTGTGGTGCATGTGAAATTTTCAGGTGTTTTAGGGGGTGCCACTACCATTGCTTGTGTAAACTGCTACTGGGAGAGTGCACCCGAGGAAGGAGGCTTTGTTTGCTATGGGGGTTACATTGACAATTGAGTTGTTGTGTGATGATTTCTAGGGGAATTTGGTGCTATGGCATCTTGTGACATAGGTTGGGTGGGCCGAGGTGCTTCTTAAGTTGCGGGGGGATCCTAAGTTGGAGGATAGTCTGTTCTTCATCAATTGGGTGGGGTATTGGATGGTGTTTCGGGTCACCCGCATTGAGCTCATGGAGGCCTCTATTGCCTCTATTGCATGGCTGCTTTAGGTGTTAGCGGTAGGGGAGGAGGTCCCTTTGCATGGCAAAGGCCTACAGGATGCACATGAATTCTTCCTCAGAGCCATCCCTAAGATGGGAAGCAGTTAGGTGCCGAAGTCAGCTTTGGAGTTGCTTTGGCAAGAGGTGACGGTCGTAGTGGACAGATTCTTTGTCCACTTAGGGAATGCATGGAAATTGTTGGGGGTTCACTTCACTTTGATGAGCTATCCACGTCGGGGGTGCTGGGCTAACTTGCCTTCTTTCTTCCCAGCCGTGTTGTGGAGGCAGCAACGTGGGTGTCATTCTAGCCTCATTTTGGCACTGTGGAGAGCTGTGGGGGTTGGTGCTCATTTGCAGTAAGGGGAGCCCTCCTTCCATGCTATTTATGGTCGACGGTCGTGATGTGTTCCANTGTCGGAAATGTGGCTTCACTTCATGTTTGAATGTTGCTTGAGTAGGGAGACGTGGCAGGTTGTTGGAATACCCCCCACTTGTAAATTTAAATGGAGATTCGAAGGCGAGTTGGCAAATGGCGGCAGGCACACTGAGGTCGTTCAAGCTCATGTAGCAAGTCCAGGGTGTTGCGGTGCTCTTCGGTATCTATGAAGTTCGCCGCCTGTTGGATGCCCTGCATAGCAGCCTCTCTCTTGCTCCGGTCAGCCGATGAGTCCCCCGCATCCGGATGGAATTTTGCTGACGTGCGTCTGATATATCGCCTGAGTTCCCCCCAGGAGCTCTCACAACTAATGCCCAAGATGCTGTATGGGCAGCGCCCTGCAGGCGTTTCTGCTCTTCGCGGGCGGCCGCCTCTTGGGCTTGACGGGCCACCTCCTCCTGGCGCAGCTCCTCTCTAACTTGGTCCCGAAGCTCATCAATGAGTTGGGCTCGAGAGGCCTCCATCATGAGCGCGTGTTGTCGGGTCAGCTCTTGTTCTCGTTCACGAAGCTAATATAGTTGTTGCTTTAGATACTAGTCATTTTTTCAGTGATTTTGATCTATTTATTTTGCTGAAACTTGGGAGGAAGAAAATTCTCTGATCATATCTATTCCAGGCTTTCATATCATTTTTGTTAGAAATAAGCATTCCAAAGTGAGGGGTAGATCTTTTGGTGGTATTGCTTATTAATTAAGAATTCTAGAGATCATTTCATTAAGGTGCACAAAGTTGATGATAATAACCGGTATTTGTGGGTTCAAGTTCAAGGCATCTTAGAGGTTCTTTATATTGCTCTTGTTATTTTGCTCTAAGAGATTCTTCTATTTACAATTTTGCTAATTTTTCACATGAGCATCCTCATTAGTACCTAGGTCAAGATATTCTAGAATTTTCAAGGCTTGGTAAAGTTTTTCTTTGTGGGGATTTTAATGCTGGTGCTGGACAAAGTCAGATTCAAAGGCTCGTTTGGAATTCTCAAGTAAAGTTTAGTGAAGAGCCCTATTTAGTTCACAAAAGATCATCTGTTGATCATACTACAAATCAAAGGTGTATTCATTTTTTAAAGTGGGGTCATTCCTTTGATTTTTTAATCCTTAATGACATCCTTAATGACATCAACAAATTTGCTTCCTTCTCTCATTTTACCTTTACTGGGCACGAAGGTAACTTTTGCATTGATCTTCTCTTGTCTACTCATGATAATATAGATGTAGTGAAAAACTTTCAAGTGGGAGAAAAACTCTTAGAATCTCTTTGTCATTACTTGAAATTCACTATTCTTGCTTCAATTGATCATATTCATTACAAGAAATGCAGAATTCGTTGTCTCATAGAAGACTTTCATTAGGATTTTCAAACAAAAGTGGCTAATATGTTGGTCAACAATGACAATGAGCTAGATTTGACTAATGTTCTTTTGTTTATAGCTGCTCAGGTGCAAATTAAGAAGAGGATTGCTTGTAGAAAATGTTTGTTTGATGTGGACTGTTTGATAGCTCGTAAAGATGTTATAGCTTCAGATTTTGATGTTTTAATGCTAAAGAATTATAGAAATCTTATTTGTTTTTTTAAAAAGGTAGTTCATTAAAGAAGCACAGGAAAGAATGATCAGTAAGCTCCAATCAAATCCAAAAAGCTTTTAAAATTTATTCTGAGATAGACAACACCATGGTTGGGATTTTTCCTTATCTACTATTCAGGCTTCCTTGAATGACCTTTTTAATCAAGAGGCTCCCCTAATTGTACAAGATAACTCTAGTATTCTTGAGTTATCCCTTAATGACATTTTTGCAAGAATTCAAAGATTATCTTCTAGAAAAGGCATTGATGTTAATAAATTATATGCATAGTTTCTTAACTGGGGTAGTCCATTGGTGTAGAAAGTAGCTTGTAATCTTCTTAATAAAAGGCTTTGGTATGGTTTGGATTGCTCTTCGTGTTCTTGTTGAGCAGTCTTGATTTTCAAAATGGGTGATAGGATAGATCTTAATAATTACTGATTGATTGCAATCAATTCAGTTTTTGATAAGCTTTTGGGCACTATTTTGGAGAATAAAATTAGTTCATGGGTAGAAATGCAAGGTCTTCTTGCTCAGTCACAAGCAAGCTTCAAGATGAATCATTCTACTATAGACCATTTAGTAACTTTGCATTATTGTGTACAAAAAGCAAAAAGGCCCAACTGTACAACTTTTATCTGTTTTGTCAATTTTTCCAAGGCTTATGATTTTGTTACTCGAGATAAACTTTGGAAAAGATCGGATAGCATTAACATTTCACAAGATCTCCTTTCTGATGCTAAAAGAATCTATGAGATAGTTAACATTCTTATTGAAGATAATCTTATTGGAGAAGGAACAATTATCAATAGCTCAATTGGAGCTAAACAAGGATGTCCTTTGTCCCATACCCTTTTTGGCATATTTATAGATAAATTGGAGGAATAGATGCAAAATGCCTCTCATGCTATGTCAGTGAATGAATTATTTTTGAACATGCTTCTCTTTGTAGATGATGTGGCCTTGATTGCAGAATTAGCTATAGGATTAAATTATATGCTTCAAATTCTCCATGACTATTGCAACCATTCTAGTATGAAAGTTAATATTGAGAATACTAAAATTCTAGTTTGTGGTACTAGAAATAGAAAGTACAATTTTTTCCTTGAAGAAGAAAGATTTGATATATGTGAATCTTATAAATATTTAGGAGTTGAATTTGCTAGTAATTATAGTTGGAATACCCTTATTGCTCTGAGGGTTTAAAGTGGCATGGAGTTCTATTTGCTCTAAGAAATAATTGGAGTAGAAACAAAGTTTGGCATGGGAGATTAGAAGGAAGTGTTTTTGCAGTTTTGTTCAACTTGTATTATTATATGGGCGTCTTTCATAGGGACCTTCTCTTTCCACACATAAGTGGAAAAAATTAGAGCATGTTCAAAAATAATTTCTTGTCTGTGAATTCCAAGTGAAAGTGTAGACTTCTTATGATGTGTTACTTTTAGAAGTAGATTTGCTTCCTCTTGAAGTTGAAGCCCTTTTTCAATTTATTGCTTATACTCAGAAGTTAAGTCACATGGAAGAAGTCAATTATGCTAAGGAGATAATAAATGCTACACAAGAAAATGGATGGTTGCATTAAGGAAAATTATGGCTTTAGTTATAGAATATTGTAATAAAGGATATTCCTTTAAACAAAAGGGTCTTCTGGAAGACTATAAAAGAAAAAATCTTGGCTAAAGTTTGGTTTGTTATCTAGTACTCAAAAGTATCTATTTTCAGCTATTCCTATTCATGTAGGGAATCAAATTCCTACAGCAAGAATGAGCTCTCATCATCTCCTTTTTGTGATAGGTCGTTAGATTAATTTACCAAGAGAAGAGCATGCTTGTATACTGTGCAAACAAAGCGTAGAAGATGAAGAACATATATTTTTTTTATTTTGCCCATTTTTGGTTCACATTTGAATGAATTATACTATTAATTGTAATATGCAGATTGTTTTCTTTCAAATTGACCCTATTTGCTTAGAGCATTACATCAATGATGTTCTCAGCTTTCTTCAAAAATATGTTGAAGCTTTGTAATTGTCCAACAAATCCTTTGTAATTTTCTGGACATAATAAAAATTTCTCATTTCCAATTTCCATGATTTCATTTGTTAATATATATATATATTTTCAAATAATAAATAATTAGAAAGAAATTGTAAATAAACAGTAAATTTTCTTAAATCATCCAATGAAGAGTCCTCATATTATTTAGAAGCATTAGGCACATCAACACATATGTATAAGCTTTAAAATGAGTTCAATTCTTAAGGTTACATGTACAAATGTGCAGCCCTACAGATAGTATGAGAAAGGAATTGAAGAATAAGTTTTTCTTTGACTTCTTGTAGTTGTCGAAGAAAGTATGTATCTGCTATAAGCAATGATGCATGGATAATGCACACAGTTGGTGAGTTGAAATGGATCAATATTTTATAGGAATGAATGACCTGTGTCAACATTATTTCTGAATTTCCCCTATACTATAATGGCCCACTGTTTCATCTAGTTACTTTTAAAATATAGTCATTGTAATAGACACTGATTGCGGCACAAAGAAACATAATGAAATATAAGAAAAGTGAAAAGAAAGCTTATTACAGCGGTAACGAGTTTATCGGTAAATTTTTGTGCCCAGAATTCTCATATTGCTATTTTAATAATGAAAATAACTGGGAATATAGAAAATTACATAGTGCTTTACATACAGATTTCTATATAACATCCATACATACATACAGGGTTGACAGGGTTGACAGGAAACCATAGCACCAGTTAAAGGGTTTCCCTATGAAATTCTTCGCCCCTCTACAAAACTGGGGTAGGCACTGCGCTGCATAGTTTCAATTATTTCATGTGACATACTGTGAACTTCAAATCATATCTATAGGCTCCGCCTTCTTGTCCTGGGTTTCACGTATACTGAACACATCAAGAACTACAGGTTACAGCAAAGGGATTTGAACACAGGTCTCTGGAGGGAGACCATTGCGTAGCAACTGAGCTGCAAGGCAAAGTGCTTGGTAGACTGACATTAATAATGATATTTAAGGTAATTCATATGCAGAACAATACGTTGGTAACAAATCCACATGACAAACTTTGATTCACACAGAGTACACTTCAAACTTATCCACCTCTTTCTAGGAATCTCGTTTCAGATATGCTATAGTTGCTTTGGCCTTTCTCGGGCAATGGGGAAGCACATATTTTGATGTCTCTTTTAGGATGCATTACATCGTAAGCAAATCTCTGAAGTCCATGATATGCATCCTAACAAGTTGATTTCAAATATCCTGTCTGGTTGTACTCACTTCGTTTTGCAATATTTGGAATCATTTTGCCTTTATATATAAAGGCAGTATGGAAAATTTTCAAACCGGAGCACAGAAGTTAAAGATCTGGTATCAGCTGGTTCCTGAACATTGGCCTGTTGTATCTAATTGCTCATGCGTTCTGTTGCATGGATGTTTAACTTGAAGCATATCCTTTTTATTTTGCAGATTGTATCAACTGTAGCCGAAACTTTGTGGGATCAAATTCATAATGGAAAAAACTCATCAACGAGAGCCAAGTCCAATAGCTGCCCGCAGTTTAATACACAATCATTAGAGGAGGCGCTGGAGTTTCTTGACAAAGGCACTGATATTGAGAATGACACAGTTGTATATGTGATTGTGCATAATATTGATGGACCAAGTCTTCGGGAGAGTGATGCTCAACAATGTTTGGCTGCTATTGCAGCTTGTTCACATGTGCGGTTTCTTGCTTCCATTGACCATGTAAATGCTTCACTTTGTAAGTTCCATGTTTGTGAAGGCCCAAGTCTTATAACAAAGATATTCAGTATACATATACATTGATTTGTTTTCATCATGTTCATTTTGTCAACTTCTCTGTCCTATCTTAAAGATAAGCAGGCATTGAGCTTTTTGTATTAGAAATGATTCCACAAATTTACTTGTATGTCTTGTTTTTTAGTGTGGGATAAACAGATGGTCAGAGCACAGTTTAATTGGTGGTGGTACCACACACCAACTTATGTTCCATATAACGTTGAAGGAACTTTCTTTCCTTTAATTCTTGCCAGTATGGGTTCTGTGCAAAATGCAAGGACAGCAACAATTGTCCTGCAAAGTTTGACTCCCAATGCACAAAGTGTTTTTAAGGTATTGGCTGAATATCAGCTATTACACACAGATGAACAAGGTATGTCACGTGCGTATTTGCACCTAAACTTAAAGTACGCCAATTTATGTTGTTGATATCATTAAAACCTACCTTAACATGTGACATTTTGATGTAGGGTTGCCTATCCAACGTTTGTATACATTATGTCGGGAGCGCTTTCTTGTGAGCAGTCAGTTGACACTAAACTCTCATCTAACAGAGTTCAAGGATCATGAGCTGGTGCGTACTAGAAGGGGAGTTGATGGTCAGGATTACCTCTATGTACCTTTTCCGTCGGAGGCAGTTTCAAAGATTCTTGAGGACATCAGTTCCTAGAAGTGCTTCTTACATAATTACTTTCAACAGTTTAAATAATTTGAAACTTGAGCTAACTGAAATCTTGAGCCTGGCTATGTAGATACTTTAAGTGGAAGATAAACATTAAGGTATACTTTTTATCATCAATGTAGTAATTTATTTTTAAAATTACATGCATACGTAATTAGTTGAAAAAAATTGGCTGCTTGTTTTTAGAGTTTAAACTCTTCTATTAGAGGCTGAGACAGCATGGAAAATTAGAGAGTGGTAGAAGAAACAATTTCATCTTCACGGTGTATACACCGATTTTCAGTTCAAAATACTTGCCAAGGCATCCAAATTAATGGGACATTGTCAGCTGAAGTAATCTGCAATTCAGGATGTTGTGAATGACCTTAATTGATTAGAGAGTTGGTGGACAGGAATGCACTGATGTTAATGCAGTAAACTAATTCATTTGTCTAATACAAATCCAATTTGTTTACACCAGATTTATAACGGATGCTTTTTGAAGGTACGAGGATTATCCTCTTTACAGCATTTTACAAGTGTTTTACCTAAACCGTATGAACTTTACAACAGTTTGACTAACTTTGGATCAGCTAGTTGTTCGTTGGTTATTGTATTAGCTTATGAGGATCAGTTCTGCTTCTTAATGTTTGCTCTTAACGTTTGTTAGTCATTTGTGCAGGCGCTTGGTTGTTTGCTTATTCTTTGATTTACTTCATTTTAAATTTTGCTATTATATTTTGCTGTTCATTTCCTATTTCCTACATCAGTTAACTGTCATCCTTTTTGGGTACTTTTGACGTACTTTTAATTGTAAATCATGGATACTTGATCCTTTCAAGCCCCTGTAATTATTTTCGTTGTTTATTGAGAACTTTACTGAGAATTAATCTTTTCCCCATTTTCTTTTAGTTTTTCGGCTGAAGGTAGGGAATTGTATACATGTCGCAAAATTAATATGTATCCCGACCCTTCTCTGACGTGGGTGGGTCTTCTGTAGGGGAAGAAGATCTTAAAGGTCTCTTGGACACGCTTCTGCAATTCCCTTTGGCAGGTCATGAATTTTCATTTTCATTTTAGCTAGGTCCATGGTTGGGGAAGTGGGCCTTGTGAACTCAAAAATTCAGAATGGTATTTCAATAGTTGAAGGAGTGCCCTTGGTGACGAACAATTCATTGGTGAATGGAAACCAAAATTGTTGAAGCTTCCTTCACATGTTGGTTCTTTATCATATTTGAGAAGCTTCATTCATATTCATGGCATTGCTTGGGAGTTTGCTTAGTGTAATGATGTGGGTGGTTTAGCTCTGATTCATAAAGCTACGTAAGATTTGATGAAGGTGATGAATTTTAAGCCTTGTTGATAGAACTATATATGATTTGATGTTGTTGATAAATTTCAAAGTGTTGTTGATGTATTGAACATTTGTTGATGGTCTTGTCTTGATGAATTTAAGTGTTGATGATGTGCTTGTGTTGATGATTTGTATAATTTGATGGTGACTTAAATAAAACTTACATAATTATGATTTTTTATATTTGAAATTAAGAATTAGATTCATACTTTAAGATGATTATTTTATTTTTTAAATATTTATTACAATTTTAATATCCAAGATTACCTCTTTGTACTGTAAATCTTATTTCTTAATGTAATCTCCTTTGATTTTGAATATCATAATATTACATTAATATTCCTTTTTTATTCTTCAATGTTAAAAGTAATGAGATGTTAGCTTGGTGGTAAGAGCTTAGGCATGGAAATTTCATATCATAGGTTCAATTCTAGTGCACAATGTTGATTTATTAATTAAAAAACATTTGCAAAAAGGATTTCACAGTGAGATTATGATGATGGTATATGCTTTATATGATATAAATATAAACAAGATCTACAAATATGTTTATTAGATTAAATAATTTTAAGTTAAAATAGAAAGTCTGGAATTTTTTCATTCTTATCATATTTTAAAAAGAACTATTTCATGATTGAGTAAAAGAATCTTGAAAAAAACTGGAAAAAAAGTGAAGCTGTGGTTTTATTACATTCTTACATTCAAAGACTTGGATATACATTGCATTTGTATCATGAAATTAAATATTGAAATAATGTGGTCAAATAACATGAAAAGATTATGAAGACTTTTTGTTGTAATATTATATTTTAATCTCAAGAAGGCAATTGAGAAAAACATGCTCCTCATCCTAAAGATCTTTTGATCCACATAGGCTATAGGTGCATTTTTCTCTAGAAATTTGCATATATATTTTACTTTCTATTCTAAAATAATGTGACTTTCTATTTTAAAATGATGTGAAGTGGAACAAAGCTTGTTGATGAAATTGCAATATATTATTGGAAGTATAGTTTACATATAGTAAATTTTTGAGTTTAATTGATTACCTTTGATGTGTTAGAAATAAAATTTTTTCTTGTCTTTTACATTTGACATAGCTTTGTTAGAACATATTGCTAAACCAACTTATAAGTGCACTTTGGATTACTTTGTATCTCCTCTAATGAGATATACCATTGTATCCCTTGAAAACACTATCTATGCTTTTTTGTGTTTTTAAGAATTGTTTTAGAAAATTTGATCAATTTTGTTTTTGTTACTTTTTGAGTAAAAATAATAAATTGACAAATAGCTTCTACTTGTAGAGGGAGTAGATTACACTTTAACAAAAGCATGGAATAAGGTGTTTGAACTTTCACATTTAGTTCAAGTAAAAATGTCTTTTGTACTCTTGTATTGAAGGGCTTCCTCCCCCTCCACCCAATGTTAATCTTTTCATCAAATGTCCAATTTCCTACCTCAGAGGGAAGGTTTTTTAGGAGGGATTATAAGGATGAAAATCTAAAAAGACATTTTCAAAAAAGTTAAGCTTTTTCTTTTTATAATTTTGAAGTTTTTCTTCTCTATAGTCCTCTTGTGCTTTTGTACTTTGGATTTTTATTTTTCATATATATATATATTAGGTCCAATACCCCTAATATATATATATATATATATATATATATGACTTTTCAAGCCCAAATTCCTAATGCCTTACATTTTTTTAAAATTTTATAAATAGTTTTATTCCTCCTGCTATTCTTTTTTTAATGCATTTATCCCATTTATAATTATTCATATATTGAAGACCTAATTATTTGAAAGAGTCTATAATTTGTACATTCACGAAATTTAAAATTACGTTATATGTTTCTTTTGCCTCATATCATCATTTTAGTTTTTTCTACATTGAATTGCAAACTACAAGAAATGCAAAATTGTTCTAAAATTTGTAGCATATTAGACATCTTTCTCAAAACTAAATATTAAAGCAACATCTTTAAAGTATGTTCTTTACTTGAGAATCTATTTTTTCAACATGTTTATGTTGTCTATTACATATCCAATCTTGTAACTCATCAATGAAGAGACTAAAGAGAGTTGGAGATAAAGGATAGTCTTGCTTCACTCCAATGCTGTTTCAAAATTTAAAATTATTTTTTGATTCACTATTTGGGGGTGAAATGATAACTTCTTGTACAACTTCCAAGTCATTGATATAAATTTTGTAGAAAGACCTACATTATTTAGTTGTAGCTGCAACTTTTTCGTTTTACTAAATCATAGCTTTTGTAAAATCTATATATTCCATAAATAATTTTTTGGTAGACTTTTTTGCATTTTTGATGTAGTGTTCAAGAGTGACAAGATAATCAATAGTAAAATGGTTTTGTTTGAAACTTGCTTAGCAGATTACCTAGTTTTTGTGCAGTTGCTTATTCTTCTTTCAAAAATAATACTTAATAATTTAGCAAAAATATTGCTTACAACCACCATAAGATAGTTGTTTAACTTGTTTCTGTCACCTTTTTTATAAAAAAGCATTGCCTTTTTTTATCTTCCACCATTCAATAAGGCCACTAACAACAACAACATTTAATTTTTTTCAAATTATTTGTGAATAGACAATCTTGCTCATTTAAGCAATTCAGCATATAAATCAATGAATAGAACTACTCCTCACCCAACTTGCTATTACTCATTTTATGAAGAATCATAAATAAACCAAACCTATTCAGTAATGAAGCTCTTTCCTAACCTCTATAAAATAATAAATAATAGCAGTATAACTTGAGCTTGGTTTGTTATTCTTAACGTCGGTTGGTACTCCGCAGTGAATATGCATACACATAACTTGGAGTAATCACACTTTCTCTGTTGAAGTATCCACACTAACGTAGATTGCATTGAAGTCTATTTTTGCTTTGAAATTTTTCCACCATCAAAGTTTAAAGCAAATAGCAAATAATATTTCATGCCAGACACTGTTTTCAGCCCATCCTTTAACCCATGATATTCAATAAAATTCAAGACCTTGGCCTATCAATGAAGTGAATAGATTGCTCATGAAACATGGTCCGGCTTGATACGATATAGAATGCAACATATGAGGGTTTTCTGATTAATTTGTTTAGATTACTCAAAGGCTTTGAGGCATAGGACAAACAAAAGAATTGCTCATGAAACAAACGGTGAATGACAATTTTTCACTTCCATTTTAGTGACGTTATTACCATGCACACACCTTCTATAAGCTTTGTATCCAGCTGGGAGCTTTTGTTTTATTCTCTTAAAGAAGTCTAAATTGAATTCTGAATTAATGTGCATATCCTTGCTAGCTTTGATTTTGCTACAAATCAATCTAACCTTGCAAACATGAGGAGGAGACATTAACACATAAATCTTTTTTAAAAGTGCAAAAGTAAATATTTGTGTGTAAAAATTATTAAAAAAAAAAAAAACCTGAACCAAGTTATAATTAGCTAGTAATATGGTATTTTCTTGCATCGCTTAACATGGTCAAAAGGCATATATAGGAACCCTAATAATCACCCTCTAAAATTTAGTACAAAATTTTTTCTCTAATCCTCTTAAAACATGGGGTTATACTTAACACTAGCAACTAATATGGATATGACTTATATAATGATGGCTTGATTATAGGGCCTATGTACCTCTTTCCCTCATTAGATGAGGCCTTGCTACTTCTCTTAATTCTAAGGATTGATGCATCAATTGCATGTTGTCTATCTTTAGCAGTACTATGATACCTTAAGAACTAACATAGCCAAGGTTGATGGCTAACACTTCCCATCACTTATGAAGCTAGAAAACATCAAACATTTGTTTAACTAATTTATTTCAAGTTTTATTTTACAAATAGCACCAATAGATGTGGTTGAATGTCATCCTAAGTCTCTAGCATGTTTTTGCTAAACAAGATCATTTAATCTATAATAGGTTCAAACAATGGTTAGGAATCAAAACAATATTGGTTTCAACAACTTTGCCCATGCAATGTGGCATTTCATTTCTACATTGAGGGCCATCCAACTTGAAGAATTTGGTCATCATTTGGCTGTGAGTTGGGTTATCTTCAGGTTCTATGTTACATAAACAAAGCTTGGCTTAACCATTATTTGGACTACACCTCGATGTACCCCCAAGATAGATGACAAGGGGTGATACATGAAGTGGGTACATAGTTACAAATGATGACAAGGGATGATACATGAAGTGGGTACATACTTCTGAATGGTGCTTGTACCATTGAAAACCTTGGGGTGTTGTACAACTCAACCCCTTTGGGGTTAATGGCTTAGAATATTAAGCCAAAGTAAGCATATGTATGGGTAATGTTGGATAGGGGTGTTCATCACCATATCCAGGGAAAGATGTATGTAAAATAAATAGATAATGTAGCTCATCCATTCAAGGTATAGGGATGAATATATTATTATTAATATGTTTAATTAATGATCCTTAAAAAATTACATGCTTTACATAATGCATACAAATAAAATGCATTATCCACCTAATTATAAATTGTGAATCTAGATGGATTGCTTATCTTAGGGCCCAAAGGGATTCTTATCATAGTTTATATGGATTTATTTTATGAAAAGTAAATAGACACACATTGTCACACATATTTTATTTCTTTTCATTACAGAAATAAAAGAATATAATTGCTTATAAATAAATGGGATTAACATACTTAAGCAAGAACAAATAAATAATACTTTACTTTGCATGAAGGGAAAATTTAACTATGAAAAATTTTACAAAACATTCATTATGCAATAAAAACCTTACTCTAAGAAGGCTTCCAGGTTTCCAAGATCCACTATCCTCAACATACAATTAAAAGAAGATAACTATGCATGTCAAGTACATTTTAAATGCCATATAAAAACTAGCTCACATCATACAATGGAGAGAGTCACATAGGTTTGCTTCTCATGTAAAAATCAACCAATGCTTCCCTCCATTTCTAGGCATACTAAATTTGGCAAACAAAGTTTGAAAGTAGGGCCTACATTTTTGGCAATCAAATCAAAGCATAGGAAAAATAAAATAAAATGAGAGCCTAGAGAAAATCAAAAATTCTAATTATTAACACAACTTCTAAAAGTTGGAAATTCAAAATGTTCTTTTTCATTCTAAGGAAAATTTTAGTTTTTGGATTTTTTAAGTTTGAAAGCTAGAATCATGGGGAATAAATTACTAGCAAATAAATAAATAAATAAAATAAAAAGAAAAAGTTTTCTAGTTGCTTAGGTTGAAAGTCTGAAATAGAGGATGGATAGTCTTAGGTAAATTTTACTAAAAACAAAAAGAAAAAACAAAGGGTAGAGAATAGACTTTTTAAAGGTGGCTATTTATCATCATTCTTATTATTTTATGAACTTAGAAAAACATTAAAAAATAGATAATAATCATAGAAATAGGATAATAGTCTCCATGATATGAACAATCATCATTAAAGAATTAGAATTTTGATTTTTGGAGTAGACAAGTAGCAAAATTTCATATGCTCTTATGCTAAATGGAAAGGAAAGGAAACAATAAAATTTGATATATACTAAGCTTGGCTACCATGATGGATTAGACATGGTGTCAACCTTTTGAAGTCTTCATTATTAAATTTTTTTAAAGCCTCTCATGTTTTCACATTAAGAGAAATGTAGGCTTGAACAAAGAACCATTTAATAATGAATTCAAACATGACTACTTTCTTGAAAACGCCTCAAAAAGTTGACCATAAAATGCATAATAAGACAAAACATGTGCACTCTACTTTCCAGTCTTTTGTTTATTAATGAGTACTCAATAGACCCTTTGGCCATATAGCTATGATATACCAAGCCCCTCTAATCCTACAATATCTTGTAGCCCACATAAGAAGAACGCTAGTGTTGGATAAAAAGGTGGGGGCTAACACCATCAAGCACCTCCAAGAACTAAGTCCTTGCAGTGGTAACAACTTGTATTTTTGGATATTTAGGTTATTATGCTTTGGATGCTATGTTATGTCTTTAAGTTATGCTTATTAGCTAGTTAGATTTCTACCTTTATGTTTTATGATTATGTATGTTTAATTCCATGCATTATTTAATTATATATTTTTAGTTGGTATGCATTAACCTAGTGGATGGGTTTGATAGGCTTTTCATTAAGGCTATAGTATAGATATGTAGGGCATGTGATGACAAGAGTAGGTTTTATGTTAACATGTTATTATTCGTATTAATTGAATTATTATAGAATGTATTGTTTCTAATTTATATGTTTTTAGTATGAATTATAGTTTTTGTGGAGGGTTACATGAGTTGATAAAGGCTTTGTAGTAGATTTTTTTAATTGTGATTTTACTTTCAAAAAATTGGTTAGTTTTGCTATGTTGAATTTTTAGTATATTTCCATAAAACCCTATATTTCATTTAATTGGGTACTTTGGCATTCATTTTCTTGGATACAAAAGCATTGCTAGATTGAAGGCTTGTGATGGTGTGTGGAGCTTTGTTGCTTTGTGAGCATGGTTGAGCATAGGTGTATAATTGAGTTTGTGTGTTACTTTTGGATTTGCACTTTGATTTTCCATGTGAGTTATCTTGGCATTTTCTCTTAATTTTTTAATTAATAGGTTTGTGCATTATCAACATAGTTGGAATTTTATTTTAGACCTATATGTAATTATTATTAAGTTGGATCTTACTTTGTATGTATAAATTTACCTAATTTTTATTAACAATTCAATTGGTCCTTCTTGTTATAAGCTTATTGTGTTTCACTAATTTTGGGAAAATAGAATTTTGTAAGAATTATTGTATCAACTATTTGAGGCTTGGGTGTTGTTTGTGAAATTTGTGTCATGATGCCATTATGTTCATCTTGCTATGAATTCAATTGGGTTTTGATTGTTTTGTTGAACTTTGAGTTTATATTGTTTTATGAGTTTTAAATGATTTTACCTAGGGTTTGGATCCTTTGTCATGCTATCAATTCATTTGTCACTTTTCCCTCATTTTGTATGTTTGTTTATGATCTTTGAGTTATGACTTTAGTGTCTTGAATGTCCTTACTTAATTGCCATTTATTTTGTAGTCATTTGGAGCTTTTTAATACCTTTTTTGGGATTTGCATTGAAATCACAAGTCAACCATAGATCATGGTAAGTTTGCTAATGTTGACCATGAATTGTAGTTAAGTTGTGGTCTTCCACTATGGGTTGTGAGGTCATGGTTGACCCTTTTCTCTTTCATTATAATTCTAGTCTCTTTTTTAGAAAACATACAATCTCGCAAGTTTTGGTCAAATCATTATAGGTTGTGATGAAGTTGTGGTCTAGCCTTTTCCACTATTTTTATCGTTCTAAAATATTTTGTATGGTTTCTAGTTAACCACGGATTGTGGTCAAGTCATGGTCAATCCACCATAGGTTGTAGCCATAGGATTTTATCGTTGGACCCTAGTTCAACACATTTTCAATGGCTTTAAACTTTGTTTGATGTTGTTAAGTAGGTTTGGATCATGTCAGTTGGTTGATATCAATCATGGAGTTTATTGTTATAGATTTTATCACTTAGAATTGTTGGATGTTCGGTGTGCTCCTCCACCATCAACATTTGGTTTGTTCTTATTTGGATGCTTTCATGGATGTTGTTTGTTAAGATTTAGCACATAGTTATATGATTAATTGAAGATGGGCTCCCTAGAGATGTTTGGTATTTGAACCCCACTATGATGCATTAGTGCGGTTCTTGCTATAAGTCCCATCCTATAGGAAAGGGTGATCTATGGCTCATTGGTCCTATTGTTTGATGCCTTGAGAACATTAGAGGTGAGTCTTACATAGTGCCTCTAGCACCAATAGTTTGGTTTCTTAGTAATAATTAAAATCCATGTGCATGGTAGTTTAGCATTTGGTTTGAAAAATTTCAAAAATTATTCATGATAATAATTCATAAATTTGAAATTGAGTGTGGTGCATGCCACCCTTCTTATGTGTAGGTTCATGGATTGAGTAGGTAAAATGATTTGGTTAGATTTTTAATTCAATGATCAAATCTATGTATAATGTGTGTTCTATGATAGATTATTTGTGCTTACTAACATGTGTTGCAAGCCAACATGTCTTTCCCTAGTGATGAGACGCGGTTCACACAGGCCGCGATATTGCGTACGCGATATCGCATCGCATCTTTCCCTACGATATCACGTATGCGATATCGCAGTCTGTCACCATGTCTATAAATAAGAGGCGGCTCTCCCTTGTTGGGGATCCCAGTTTTAGAGTAGCGAAGCTCTGGCAGTTTGATCCCTCCAGAGTTAGATTTTTTCCCATGTCTGCCCGCAGTGTGGTGAATGTAATTGTACGATGTATTTATTCGAGTGTGCCGTACTTGGACATGCACATGATCGGCAATAAAGATCGAGATTACTTCATCATTGCAGCATTCACTTAGTTTATTTATTTGTTATTTATTTAATGTTATTTATTGCTTTCATAGCGTGGTGTGAGTATGACTTGGCTACGAGC
>MNCI01036463.1:813237-878121 GCA_015680685.1 Gnetum montanum | reverse complement strand
TATGGTTGTACTCAGATCCTTGTAGATCTAATGAAAAATGGGAGTAAGAGTAATCAAAAGAACACTCAAAATTCAAAAGCTGTTCTAGGGGGTCCCACTGGAAAGACATGCACCCATGCCTAAAAGTTGGCGGCTTCTCTAGATTCAGTAAAGTGAAAAAAAAAGAAGAGAGAGAAAAAGAAAAAGAAGTGCCAAAAACAAAAATCACTCCTCCCTTGTACTAAACGCCAAGTGATCGTACGCCTTGTTGTTATGGTACTCTCATAGTTGTTCATCATGGGATGACACAATGTGATGTCACTAATTAGAAGGATGGACTTGGTCCTAATCTTGGAATTATGGGTCACTGACACATTAATCATGCTTTACACGCAGGATTCATTGTACCCTGGTCAGATACCTCATGTCCCAATCTCTACGATCCCTTTCTACACTTCATCTCATCTCACTGTTCGTGTAATTGTAACTCGTGTCCCATGTAACATAAAATTTTCATCTCATTCCGGTGATATTTATATGTGTGTTTTGTGGAGTTAGTGTAGATTACATTTAACCCTTCTAGTGCCCACAGACACTTTAAGTGTGATTACACAAGGGCATAATAGGTTGAAACTTGCTTTGGGGAGGACCCACTTGTGTAATTTTATGTAATCTTCATTAATTCTCTAGCTAGAACACACAATTTCTTACCCTCAGCTTAATTTTCATAAGTTTCTTTCCCATTTATTAACCCTCAAAACTTTAACGTTCTAATGTACCATTACATTCCCTTTTCTTCATAACCGCCAAAGTTTTAATTGTTAAATTCACATCCTTATCATTCAAAGTGCCTCTCGAATTCATGTAATTACCCTTGAATATATTAATCTTTGTCAATGTTCTTGTTTTACACTAATAATTTCAAGAAAAATCATTAAAAAGTCGGTCTTTTTTAGGTGTCTCACCTTAGTTGGGACGAGATATCACGTACATGATATCGCATCCCACATGATATTGCGTACGCGATATACCGTACGCGATATCGTGTCCTATTTTCCTATAAATAGGAACCCCCACCGCAACACTTAGCTTCATTTGGCCATTTACGCGGGGAGAAGTTTTTGAATTTTTTCTTTGCGACTTGCGATTGCGTGACCCTTGCTTTTTCACCTATATCTCGTGTGCTGGTACTCCGATTTTAATTCCTTTTGAACCTGCTTAAACCCAGAGTGTTCAGTTTAGTCGTGGAGGAGAGACATTTGCTGAAAAGTGCCTAACTTTTTTGAAATTTGTCATTGCCCAAAGGACATCAATTAGGGTAATTAATACTAACACTTAGACAAATTGTGCCAAAAATCATATGACCTTAAGTATACCGGGAGATTAACATGAACATCCACCGAAGTTAAGGGACCCATTATCATAATTTTCGGGCTCAATCACATAATAACATACGATCTTCAATTAAAGACATGTAGTAAGGTATAACTTGAATTTGAAAACAACCTTACTAACGTTGGCCCATGTGATTGCAGATGGCCCCGAAACGTTCACAGCAGAAGAGTCCTGCCCAAGGTGGAGTGAAACAACCTAGGAGAGGTAGAAGGCAAGGCCCTGCTGGACAACATAACGAACAGGAGGTGCACTCATTCAGTATCCATCAAGAAGAACCTCCTACTAGACGATCTGGGCAGGCGGAAGGAGGAGCTACTGTGCCTAAACCGGGACAACAACTCACGTTGCCCCCAGAATGTGTTCAGGCTATTCACACGAAGTCCACAATTGCTTCAGTGATTGTGGAACTCAACTTCGAATCTTTTGCAGGGTTCACTCCTAAGCTGTTAGGGATCACCTCAAAGGGTCTCCCTTATGGCCTGTCTTGTCTAAAAAAGGTGCCTGGTACTTAGGAGAAATGTACCTATTCTGGCACAATTAGGAGCAAGGCACCACAGTCAACATCGATGGTGTGACAGTAGATTTTTCTACACAGGTGATTTCGAAGGTGTTAAACCTTCTAAATTCAGGCCTCCATGTTGCTCGGTTATCCACTCGATCAGACCCTGATGTGTGAAAGGATTGGTTAGAGCAGGCTTATGGCAGAGATAAAACTTTTGGTGAGCTGACAACAGAAGAGAGAGTTTATTTCAAAATCAGAACCTATCACCTCTTCCCCACAAAAGGTTTGAAAAGAATATCAATGTACATGGCAAGAGGATGTGTAGTGTTGATGGGAAAGGTTAACGCTAACCTTCCCCATCTATATTTGACGGAGTTCCTAAGGCGATTCAAAGAACGGAAGTCAGGGAAGATGGCACTCCCTTTTCCCTGCCTTATCAGAAAACTGTGCCGTCGGGCTGGTATTCGGGGATATACAAATGATGTCCTCCGAAAAGCCCAAAATGCTTCTTACACTGAATTATTAAAGGCGCTAGCTCCAAGAAAGAGTATTGGTGAAGAGCTGGGACCAGATGAAGAAGATGAAGAACAGATGGCTGGATCCCCTGCAACTCAGCTTGTAGGACCCAGTCAACCTCCAACCACAGGTCCCAGGCAACAACAAGAAGCAGGACCTAGCACAGGCTAGGATCAACCGCCACTGCAAGACTACAGACTGTCGATGAGCCATCTGAGGGCCATCGCCCAGACGGTTAGTTGGGGAAGTCGTGATGAAGCCAATCTCTTCCATGTCATCGATGATGCCAATCAACCTATGATTTCAGTAGATCACACACGGGGTGAGTTGTCAATGCAAACAGGAGGAGGGGAAAGTAGATGGTCACAAAAGATCTCTAGACATGCGGCATCTTTTCAAGTTCAGTTAGAGACTGGTGAAGGGGCCACTGTGGTGGTCATGCAACACCAGGATGCCGTGGGAGCTGCTGAAGTGGTCGCTGATCACATCAAAGAGTTTTTCAATGTACCTATTGTGCCATCGGTAGATCTTTCAGGAGCACAGGATGCTCAAACTATTGCTGGAACCTCAATGACTCCTGCGGAACATGAGGATGTATTGGATAGATTGATTCAAACAGGACAAGTTTTAACATCTCTGTTTGACATCCCCCAAGATGTAATGGCAATTCAGTTAGACCTCATTTCCACAAAGGGGAAGCTGGTCCTATCCGAAGTAAGGGTAGAGCATGCTAAAGCTGAAGTGTAGAAACTACAAGAGTAGCTTGCAGCCTTACAAGCAGCACAGCGGGATCCTTTGCGATTAGTTCTTGCAGACCAGCTAGACAATTTTAGAATCGAGCAACTAACAAAACTAATTGTAGAAAATAAGAAGGTGGCAGAAGAAAAGGAGATGGCCACTTGGGATGCCTTCGTAGCTCAAGCGCAAACTCATACACATCTTAAGGCACTCAAGGCCTTGCAAGGAGAGAATAAGTAGTTGGTTGCAAATAATCTTCGGTTAACTTCTGTGGAGAAACAAAAGAATGTTCTCAATGAACACTTTCATCAGCTGTGAGAACAATTCATTTAGGTTAATCGAGATGTAAGCTGTTTAGCCAAATAAAATTGGACCCTCTCAATGGAGGAGGTACGCTCTATTTGACAAAAATTAGCCACCGAAATTAGCGCGTGGTAGAGTGAGGCTAAAAGACATGAGAAGCTGAAGGAGCATTTCCGTGATCAGGTAGGGATGTACAAACAAATCCTAGAGAAGGAGATCCATATGGCGAAAGCTCAAATCAACAACATCAGTGCCCAGCACACTGATTGGGGGTCCATATTGGACACTTATGCCTATGCCCACCAAGCGGAAATTAGGAAATGGGACCTGTAGATCCAAGACGCCCGAGGCCATGTTAATAGCAGGACACCCGAGGTCAGAGCTCGAGTAGCAGGTAGCTTCCACCCATATCAAATATGAAGCAGAATTTGTAGAGCGAAAGAAGTTGGCTGAAAAACTTGATGTCGCAAATTTTGAACTCGTGGTGGTAAAAGAAAGCTACCAAGGACAGAAAGATGTGGCAACCGACTTGGCTCGATGGCTAACAGAACTTCATGAATACAAAGAAAAAGCCAGAGCCTATGAAGAGGAACGACGAGTGTTCGTGGCATGGTATGTCAAAGCTAATCAGATGTTCCCGCAACTACCCTATCCGTGGGAAGTGCCGACTCCATCAAACATAGGAGCATCAGCATGGACGACACAAGACCATCGGACCGAAGAAGAGAAACTCCAGGCTATTTTTCAGTGTCATTAACCTTCAAAGCTTGGAGCACATGACAAAGGGAAAGCACCCATGGAGGAGCCACCACCACCTGGAACTACATGAGTTCCACATTTTTGTAGTTGTAGTATTTTTTCTCTGTGTTGTGTCTTCCCACACTATGGCATTAGTCCATTTCTTTTTCCAGTTAATAATCCCATACCTATCCACTGTGTAATCACTGAAGCTTATTCTCCTTGTAACTTGAGGATGAGTTTTTATTCAGTTGTGGGGGTATGATGAGACATGGTTAGCACAGGCCGCGATATTGCGTACGCGATATCGCAGCTGACGCGATATCACATCCCCCACGATATCACGTACGTGATATTGCATCTTTCCCTACGATTTCGCGTACGCGATATCGCAGTCTGTTGCCATGTCTATAAATAAGAGGAGGCTCTCCCTTGTTGGGGATCCCAGTTTTAGAGTAACGAAGCTTTGGCAGTTTGATCCCTCTAGAGTTAGATTTTTTCTCGTGTCTGCCTGCAGTGTGGTAAATGTAATTGTACGGTGTCTTTAATTGAGTGTGCCGTACTTGGACACGCACATGACCGGCAATAAAGATCGATATTACTTCATCATTGCAACATTCACTTAGTTTATTTATTTGTTATTTATTTAATGTTATTTATTGCTTTCATAGCATGGTGTGAGTACGACTTGGCTACGAGCGCCCACAGGTGTGTACGGCTAGTCAAGGAATTGGTTACTCATCGCGATTAGTCTCTCACCCTTAAACTCCTAGAAGCGGAATGAGTACGACTTGATTACGAGCATTTAAGTGTGACTACTTGGTAGCCCAGTGGTGTAGCTAGGATCTACGCTTGGTAACCTAGTGGCGTATTTGGGATCTGCATTTGGTAATCCCAGTGGCATACCTAGGCCTACGCTTGGTAGTCCCAGTGGTAGTCATGCATGAAGTCCAAGATGTGTATGGTTGATCAAGGAATCAGTTTCTCATCGTACTTAGGCTAGATTAGATTTTCTTACCCTTTTCCTCTTAGCTTAGATTAGTTAATATTATTTTCCACTGCCTTCAGGAGTAGCGTAGATTAGGAAACACATCATACACCTCATCTAGACTAAACCGTACGTGACATATGCAATACTAGTCTAGGTGGGAAGACAACGAACTGCGACCTAAGGCTAACTATCTAGGTGCCACAACTAGTCTATTTGCGGAGTTCGACCGGATTGCACGTGCGACGCTCGTTTCGTATGGTTGAGTGTAGGGGTACCTCGCCACTCATCACCTAGCCACTATGAGACTTACCTTCAATTCAAACGAAGAAGGTGCTAAAGTTTCTTACTTAGTGGATACTAACCTCCTCTTATATTTTTAGGTTACTAGAGTTAGGTGGAGAGAGGAGATCTTTGTTAATGCTACTTATCCTTAGATTTTATGCATGTTTACTTTCCAACATTAGTCTATTTAATTCCTAGCATTATTATGTCATTTAATAAACAATTATCAGTTATTCTGCATGCACTACATATTTGGATTATGGATATTTTATGTATAGCTAAGCATATTCTAGTATTACTAAATATTTATGATTATGCTATAGATTTTTAGATTTATATTCTTTATCTCTTTTCAGTTTAGCTTTAGGTTTTAGTGCTTTTATATCTTTATCTTAACTAATAATGTTTTTAAACTTTTATTGTTATTATCTTTTTATTTTTTTGGTCATGCTTTCATTGTAGTTTCTTTCAATTTATTATTGCTACATTAGTTTATTTTGAATTTTAGTTTCTCTTATTATGACCAATTGTTCAGTAGGGGTTCTATACTCAATGTAATCATTTCCAACCTAGGGCTGGGAAGGAGGGTATTACAAGCTATTATTAGAGCATAGGTTTGATGATTTTCTTATTTCATGTTGTTATGTCCAACGATGGTAGGTGCTAAGGTGAATGTGGTTATGGTAGGAGGATGGATGTTAGGCCTAGCAATCCAAATTTGATATCTAATCACATTCTCAATTGAAAAAAGGAGCTTGTAATGGATTTCTAAGTGAAGCCTAGTACTCGTACTCCTACCATGAATGAGGAGATCAATTAAGCATATATTAATTACTATTTATTCCAGTTCCTCTGTTAGCATATAGAGAAGAACTTAAAGTCATTGTTAATAATCATTGCTTTAGAGAGCAGTAGTGGTGGTAGGCAATTAATAAAATATGATCTTATGAAGAAACTCTGTAAGTTTGAACCATCTATCTTTCAGGGAGAGAAGGATCCTACTATTTCCATAGAGTGGTTGGGAGAGTTTATGAAGATCTTCAAGCTGATGGACTATACTCTTGTGTAAAAAACTTAATTAGCATCCTACTAGTTCAAAGGTTTTGCTAGTCATTGGTGGACTACTTAGGAGAAGGTGTGTTATTAGAAGAACTATGATTTTCATTAGATCAAATTTTTGCTTGCTTTTAATGACCATTATATTCCATCGGAGTACATGGAGGTAAAAGTAGATGAGTTTTATTGTCTCTACCAGGGGAATGAGACTATGAACAAGTATGACTGTAAGACTTTGGTGCTAAACATGTATGTATCTTCCATACATTCTAACAAGAGGGCTAGAGTAGATTATTTTGTTTGTGGTCTTCGTGTATCCGTTAAGAACTACTTGCTTCCTCTTCACCTTTAGATATATGAGGATGCAAGTGTTCATATGATAGACTTAGAGCATAGTTAGTTTGCAAAGGTAGTGCATTACAATCATTCTTAAAAGAGGGCTCAAACCTCTTCCAGGAAGTCTAGTGGGTCAATGCAGGCCAAAGGTTCTACATTTGGTGGGCAATAGTAATGATCTTTAGGTGGTGGAACTGCTCATCAATCCATTACTTTTCATGCTTATGGAAAGGTTGGATGCATTTGGATGGATTGTCCGAACTATTATAATTGTGACTAGCTTAGTCATAGTAGCTTCAACTATTTGAAGCATTTAGACAATGGAGTTTCTTAGTCGAGTAGTAGACTAGTAGATGATTAGGATGGTACTAGGATGCATGTACATATATATACTTTGACTAACTAGCTAGTTGATGCTTAATCCAACATAGTAATGGAGATTGAAGGTATGATTTTAGATTTTCTAGTTTTAATTCTATTTAATTCTAGAGTTGCTTATTTCTTTGTTGATCTATGGATAGCTAGATGTTTAGTTTTGAAGCTCTAGTCTCTTATCTAAGGGCTTTCCATCAGCACCATTGGTAATAGTGTGATCATTGTGGATCAAGTCTGTAGATATATATCCTTGATAATTTAGGATGTCACTTGGCTTAGTGATCTCCATGTCATGAGTTTAGGATAATATAATATCATCTTAAATATGGATTAGTTTTTTCACTATTAGGGTAGCTTGGATTGTTGTGATAAGATACTTTCCTTGGTAATAGATGATGGTGTTCAGGTGATTGTGCATATGAGACTGTGCAAGATTAAGTTGAATCTTGTTTCTTTGAGGTATTTTCACCATTCGTTATGGAAGAACCATTCTTGTTTCACTGTTTTAGCTAGTGGACCTTCTTTTTTGCTAGGGATTGATTAGATTCTTATTATTCATGGGTTTCTCGATGTTTTCCATTTAGAGTTGTCTTGTTTATCTTTAAGACATGAAGTTGAGTTTGAGATTATTCTCATACTAATGCTGAGCTTATTTTTAAAGGTTTCATGTAGGATGGCACTTGTTGAGCTGGCCAAATTAAAGAGTCATCTTCAAGAGCTATTGGATATGGGTATGATTCATTCAAGTATGTCTTCTTGGGATGCTCTTATTCTATTTTTCAAGAAGAATGGTGGTAGCATGACGTTTTACATTGATTATTGATAACTAAATTAAGTGACTATGAAGAAAAAATATTATTTACCTCATGTAGATAATTTATTTGTTCATTTGAGAGAAGGTTGGATGTTCTTAAAGTAAAGTTAGGGTACCATTATATTTACATCAAAGAGGAGGATATCCTTAAGGCATCCTTTAGGACATGATATGAGTATTATGAGTTCCTGATTTTGCCATTCGAACTCACTAATGATCCTTTAGTGTTCATGCATCTTATGAATATTGTGATGAGACTATACTTAGACCATTTTTTCATTGTGTTCATTAATAATATCTTGGAACACTTATCATTGGAGGAGCTTCACAAGTAATATTTAAGAATAGTTTTGTAGATGCTTAGGAAACATTAGTTATTCACTCAACCTTTGAACTATTTGTTTTGGTGTTGTGAGGTTTAGTTCTTAAGACATGTCATTTTAGAGGTTGTTGTAGTGGTAGATCCCATATTGATATTAGTTATTAAGAATTGTTCTATTCTTAACAATGTTGAGAAGGTTTGCAATTTTCTACATTTGGTAGGATATTACAAGAGATTTATTGAGAACACCACCCACATAGCTTTGCTCTTTATGAAGCTATTACATAAAGATATTGGATTTTTTTGGGATCCACATTATGAAGCTACTTTTGATGAGCTCAAAAGTAGACTAATTTTAACTCCTGTATTAATTTTTTTCATTTTAGATAACCATACAATGTTTACATCAATGAGATAGTTGAAGCCTCATGTAAGAGTAAAAAGTGGTAGCACATACTTTGAGATAGTTGAAACCTCATGATATTTTTTATCTCATTCATGATATGAAGCTAAGAGTTATGGTATTTGCCTTGAAGATTTGACATCACTATTTGTTTAGAGAGAGGTTGATGATTTGGACTAATCATTAAGGGTTGTAGTACTTTATGAATCAACCATAATTATAGCTACTTCAAAGAAGGTAGGTTAAATTTTTGGCTGATTTTGACTTTACCATCCAATATCAAATAGACAAAGGTAATGTTATTGCAGATGCCTTGTGTCATGTGATTAGTAAGCTTTACATCTTGGTGATTTAGTTAGATGTGTTAGATGAGATTCAAGTAGAGTAGAAGTGATATGCTTGGTAGGAGTAGCTTAGATAGTTTGGTAAATCATTGATTACAGTAGATTCATTTGGGTTACTTTATCATATGAGTTAGGTATGTGTGCCTAATTTTCTATGGCAATGTCTATTAAAAAAAGCACATCTTTGTAAGCTTTAGATACATCTTGGTTGTTATAAGATGTCTGAGATGTTGAAGAGGTTGTACTAGTGGCCATGAATGAAAAATTTGATTAGAGAATTTATGGCGAAGTGCTTGATCTATTAGTAGGTTAAGCTTAACCATTAGTGATCAAAAGGCTACTTGTACCCTCATAATATTCCAAAGTAGAAGTGTAAGGTGATTGGTATGGACTTCATTACTAGATTACCTCATACTAGGGAAGGAAAAGATGATATTCTTGTTGTTGTTGACTTTTTAACTAAGTTAGCTCATTTCCTTACCATGAGTACTATAACCAACATAGAGGATGTTATGTAGTTTTTCATCATTGAGATTGTTTGATTGCATGAAATTCTTGACAAATTATCTATAATCATGATGCCAAATTCACTTATTTACTTTGGCAAGCATTCATGGATAACTTAGACACTAGGTTAGATTTGAGTTTGACATATCATTTTTAAATGGATAGGAAGATTAAGAAAGTCAACTAAGTTTTGGATGATAGAATTTAGTATTGTCCTTTATATTTTTTAAACAGCTAAGATAGTTTGTTACTATTGATTGAGTTCACCTACAACAACAATAACCAAGCAAGTCTGAAGGTAGCATAGTATGAATTTTTGTATGGTAGACCTTACATGACCTCTTTATGTTGGGATATGATCAAGGATAGACAATGGATTAGTTTGGACATAGTCTTATGGATGATAGATCAGATTAAGGAGATTTATGAGTAGCTCAAAGTAACTCAAGACCATCAAGCTAGTTACATGAATTATAAGAGAAGACCTCTTGAGTTTGCGGTTGATTACTAGTTGTTCAATTATGTTTTTTCGCTAAAAGGCTTGATGCTTTTTGGTTAAAAAGACAAGCTTGCACCTTGATACATTGGATCATTGAATGTTCTTTAGTGCATAGGAGAGGTGGCATATCATGTAAGTTTACCTCCATAGATTTTGAGTATGCATGACATTTATCATGGATCAATGTTTTGGAAGTATGTTCTCAATATTGGTCATGGTATTGATTAGACTGAATAATAACTTCAAGTTGATGCTTTACATGTGGAGCATCCCATTAGGATTGTGGACTAGATGAACTAGCGGTTTCACAATAAGTTAGTTTTTGTGGTGAAGGTCTTGTGAAGTCATCATGATTCTCAAGAGTTGACTTAGGAGTTATAGTTCGATATATGATTATCTCATCTTGAGATATTTTAGTAGAAAGATTCTTAAGAAGAGGAAATATAACAACCCATATTTTTAAATCTTTTGCTAGTATGTTTACCTTATGTTTTGTACATATTTATGCTTTAGATGTTATGCTATGTCTTTGAGTTATGCATGTTAGCTAGTTAGATTTGTAGTTTTATGTTTTATATTATCTATATTTAATTTCATTGATTATTTAATTATATATTTTAGTTGGTATGCATTAACCTGGTGGGTGAGTTTAGAAAGCTTTTTATGAAGGCTATTGTATGGACATGTGGGACATATGATGGCATGAACACGTTTTATATGAACATGTTATTATTTGTATTAATTAAATTATTGTGGAATGTATTGTTTCTAATTTATATGTTTTTAGTATGACTTATGAATTTTGTAAGAAGTTATGTGAGTTAAGAAATATTTTGTAGTAGATTCTTTTACTTGTTATTTTACTTTTAGAAATTTGAATAACTTTGCTCCATTGAGTTTTCTAGTAGAGTTTCCATAAAAATACCATATTCCATTCAGCTGCGCATTCTTGGCATCCATTTTCTTGGATATAGAAGCATTGCTGGCTTAAAGACATGTGGTGGTGTGTGGAGCTTTATTGGTTCTTGAGTGTGGTTGAGCATAGGTATGTGGTTGTATTTGTATGTTACTTATTGATTTGTGTTTCTATTTTTTGAATGAGTTATCTTAGCATTTTTTCTTGTTTGTTTTAGTTCATGGGTTTTTGTATTATTGATATGATTGGGTTTTGTTGATTTTTATTTTAGATCTAGATGTAATTATAATTGGGTTAGATCTTGCTTTGTACATGTAGATTTACCTACTTTTTAAGAGTAATTTGATTAGTCCTTTTTATTGTAAGTTTATTAGTTTTCACTAATTTCAGAAAAATAGGGTTTTGTAAGAATGATCATATCAATTGTTTGGAGCTTTGTTGTTATTTGTTAATTTCATATTATTATGTCATTATGTTCATCTTACTATAAATTCAATAGGGTTTTGACCATTTTTCTAAATTTCGAGTCTTTATCCTTTTATAAGATTTTAATGATTTTACCTAGGATTTGGACACTTTATCAAGCTATTATTTTATTTGTCACTTTTTCCTTAGTTTTTATATTTTTTATGGTCGTTGAGTCATGTCTTTGATGTTCCAAATATTCCTAGTTACTTACCATTTATTTTGTAGTAATTTTAAACTATTTTTTTCATCATTTTGGGATTTGTTCCAAAACCATGAGTCAACCATGGGTTATGATGAGTTTGCGAACACTAGCCACGATTTATGCTTAGGTAATGGTAATGTTGTGATAAAGTCATGATCAATCCTTTTACACTTTTTCTTATTGTTCTAAGCTATTTCTTATGGTTTCTAGTTAACCATAGGTTATAATCACCCAACATGTATTGTGGTAAGAGCATGGTCTAAGGATTTTTTTGTTTCTATATGTATCTTATCATTGAAGTCTAGTTCAATATGTTTTTATGACTTTAGACTTTGTTTGATGCTATTCGATAGGCCTAAATGATGTTGATTTGTTGATATCAATCATGGAGTTGATTGTTGGAGCTTTTAGTCTTTTGGACTTAATGGTTGTTGGTTGTGTCCCTACACCATCAACGTTTGGTTTATTCTTGTTTGGATGTTTGTATGGATGTTGTTTGTTAGGAGCTAGCACAAAGTTATATGGTTTTTTGGAGATGGATTCCTTGGAGATGTTTGGTATTTAATCCCAGTAGGATGCATTAGTATGGATCTTGTTATAGGCTTCATCTTATAGGAGAGTGTGATCCATGGCTCATTGGTCCCTTTGTTTGTTGCCTCTAGAACACTAGAGGTGTGGCCTGGGTGGTGGCTCTAGCACCATTAGTTTAGTTTAAGATTAATAAATACAATCAATGTGAATGGTAGTTTGGAATTTGGCTTACAAAATTTGAAAAGTTAATCATGATAATAATTCATAAATTTGAACCTAAGTGCAGTGTATGCTAGCCTTCTTACTTATAGGTTGATGGGTGAAGTGGCTAATTTTTTTGGTTAGATTTTTGTTTTGATTATTGGATCCATGTATGATATGATCTATGAGGATGGATTGTTTGTGCTTACTGATATGTATTTCATGTTAGCATGTCTTTGCCTAGCCACCATGAGACTTTCCCTTGATTCAATCGAAGGAGATGTCAAGGTTTCTCACTTAGTGTATATGGATTCCCACTTTTATGTTCAAGTCATTAGGGCTAGGTGGAGGAAGGAGATCTTTGTTAATGCTACTAATCCTTAGATTTTATGCATGTTTACTTTTTAGCATTAGTTTATTTGTTTCTTGGAATTATTATGATAATTAATAAACATGTATTGGTTATTATTTTCATGCATTATGTATTTAGATTATGGATATCTTATGTATGGCTAAACATGCCCTAGTATTGCTAGATATTTATGATTATGTTACAGATTCTTAGATTTATATTCATTTATGTGTTTTCAGTTTAGCTTTAGTTTTCAGTCATTTTATATATTTATGTTAATTAATTATGTTCTTTATCTTCCATTATTATCATCTTTTTTCTTATTTTTAGTCATGTANCTTTATCTTCCATTATTATCATCTTTTTTCTTATTTTTAGTCATGTCTTCATTGTATTTCCTTTAGCTTCCTTATCACTACATTAGTTTGTTTCAAATTTTAGTTTCCTTTGCCATGACCAATTGTTTATTACAGGTTCCATATTCAACGTAATGCAATCCAACCTAAGGCTAGAAAGGAGGATGTTACAATATCCCACATAAGATATCACTAGCTTTGGATAGAATGATGGGGGACATTTCTAAAAAAAAATAATCATAAAAGCATGAAGTACCAAGTGCACCTAATACAAAGCAATGCTAACTTATAAGCCTAATAAATACATGCCAAAATTAGATCAAAGACATATGAAAGACTCCATGCATGCCTCATGACTGACAAGAAATCCCACATGTCCTCATAAAATAATCTTTACTTGTCCAATCCAATACAAGAAACATGTACTAAAAATTTATATATAACAAATATTTGAGGTACACACCTATATAGTTGGGTTTTCTAGCTGTTAACTTTAAGAAATTAGCTTTAAACTACAAGTCCAAGGTGTAGCCAAAATCCTATTATATGACTAAAGAAAAAGTTGTTTCAATTAACAAAATAGTCCCTAAAAGGTAGTCACAAAAGCTTCTAATAGCAATAGCAAGTTTGGCCTCTTATGCCTTCATAAGCTTCATTCATGCTCAACCTTAGAGAAGGTAGGAGTAGCCTCACATAATTTCTTATCTCTTCTTGTCCTCTACTCCTCATCCTCAAACTAGCATACTCTTCCCTCTTTTAGCAAAGAAGGTAAAGATAAGAGTAAACACTCTATTTATAGAATGGAGGAGATCTCAAGGCTTGGATAAAGACTTGTGTATAAAATTTTACACAATGGGTAAAGAATAGATGACCCATTCTCCAAAAATATTTTTTCAATTCATGGCAACTACTTGACTTGGATAAATAAGCTCTCATGAAAAAGTGAATATGTAAAAGTAAAAACACTCGAGCAAGTTAGATGGTCCTTATTTAAATGAGTCTAATGTTCCCTTTTTGGCCATTAATACTAAGTTGATAGTTAGCATATTAAAAAAATAGATGTCATCATAAGCATGCCATAAAGCATACATCACCATCCCATATTGACTTTTTTGATGTCCCTATCTTTTGATTGTATTTTAAGTCATTTTTTACTTTATAAAATATGAGGGGGTTTAATTTATTTTTTTCCTTTTATCTATTTTGTACATTTGCTATAATTTATCTAACAAAAATCATTGATATTATCCAACATCTTACACATATTGAGTCAATTGTAACAGGCATAAACATGCCATAGGTACCATGCTAGAAATTAATATTTTAATTGAAATAAAGAAAAGATGTTCTCACAAGGTACTTTATATATATATATATAAACTTGAAATAATAAATGATTAGAAATAAATAGTAATCTTTCTTATTTCATGCAATCAAAAGTCTTTGTATTACTTAGAAGCATTAGGCACATCTACAAATATATATATAAGCATTAAAACAAGTTAAAGTTTATGTATTTAACAGAGTACTAAGGTCATATGTACAAATATAGGGGCACTACAACATACATTCAGATAAATGTTATCTAATTAACATATATGCCACAAATTTAAATTAAGTGACTAGGCTTATGTAAATTTTGAGTTTGTGACATTCGAAATCCTAAGTAAACAACAAATGAAACTCATTTTCATTTTTATTAAATACTCTTCAACTAGTTTATCTTGTACTAATTGTAATCATCCATTACTTCACAATTTAAAAATCATTTAAATTGTTTGGTATTGTAGAAATGTTTTTCCCAATACATATTAAGGTCTTTCCTACAGAATTGTCATATATTTTAATTTGGTTTTTATTAAATTAAAAAGGGTATCAAAATGATCTGCATTTTGACTATATCATAGTACTTTATTGTAGAACCTGTATAAAACTCAAGAGATTAGGTACATGATGTATAACATGTACAGAATTCCTTTATTAAGTCCAATAAAGATATAGTTAAAGATTAAGCTTTACAAACAGTAAGTTAACAATAACACTTTTGAGTATGGAAGGATTGATTTAGTTTGTTAAAGTAGTTGCATGCTTATAGTTTTTGAGTTGTAAAAATAGTGCATATGAAAAGAATTAAAAAGAAAGCTTGACCATCCTAGATCTCGCAAAAGAATCCAATGATTCACCTACTAAAAATCAAATAAGTTTTAAATATAAGATGTTGAATGCACATATTCGAATTCTTCAGTCTTTTAACCAAACATGCCATTAAGTATCTTTATAAATAATAGTTTTAGTTTTGAATGAAAAGCTTCCAAAATTAATAACTACTAAATTACATAAATGTCATTAAAAATTAAAGTTTCAACATGTGGAAGTAAATTTGTAAAAGATTACAATGATGATGATATACATTTTTTTCTCTACATATATTGAAATTTATGTAAAGATGTATTTATTAGAAAATATTTTTAATTAAAATCAATAGATATGAAAATTTTTCATTATTATTATATTTCTAAAAGAATTATTTCATGAATGGGTAAAAGAGTTTTTGGAAAAAATGGAATGAATAAATCATTAAATGGAACCACTACTCACTTTAATTGCATCTAACCATTTATGAGAGGTAAAAAATGATCACTTATTTGATGAGAGCTCAAAAATAAAACAAACGTAGGTCACCTATGAGGGCAATGAGGCTCTTTCCTAACATTTGTGAAATACTAAATAATAGCTTCTTCCTAACATATGAGAAATACTAAATATTATCAATATAGATTTGTTGTCCCTAAAGTCAGTTTCTAAACGAATGCTTGGCTTCTAGCTAGTACCTCCACGCTTGACATGCATATCCATAACTTAGAGTAATCACATTTTTTAGTTTGAGAGTATTCATACTAAGGAGATTGCAATGGAGGTCTATTTTTGGGCTAAAAGTTTATCATGTGTTGAAATTAAAAGTAAACAACAAATAAAATTTCAGCCTAGAAACTAATTTCCAAGGCATCCCTTAACTTATCATATTAAATATTATCCAAAATCTTATGGTATTAATGAAATGAATAAATTTCTCATGAAATGTAGCCTGGCTTGATTGGTTACAATTTTTTATTGATATGTTTGGATGTTCTTTTTTGGATTACTCCAAAATATAGAAGAAACCAATGATGAATTATAATTTTCAACCAATATCTTAGCAATATTAATACCATGTACAAATATTTTATAAGCTATGCATCCAACAAGGAGCTTTTGTTTCATTTTGTTAAGGAAGTATGAATTGAATTATCATTCTTTAGATTAATACGCATTTCTTTTTTGCCTTTGATTATATAACTTCTAATTTTCCTACAAATGAATATGATAGTAATATTTTATTATGTTTGTGTAAACCCAAGGAATCTATCAAACAAATTAACTTGTACAAAATACATTGGTAGTGATAAAAATATTAAGTGCAATAGATGTGTTCAATATTTATATAGCTTGAACACATTTTTTATATAATTTTCTAAAACTAACATTGGTAGCTTGAATAGTCTATGCAATGACTAACTAGAGATTTTCCATTTTTTTTTTTGAAGAAATATATTTTGCAACACTTTAATAATGCATGTTGCTCATCTTCTACCACTTACAATAAATACAACTGAAATATTTTATTTTCATGTTGCTCATTTTTCCATTTTCTAGTTTTAACTCAGAAATTAAGTGATCCCATTCTTACTCTACTAATTAGTGCTCTCATGGACATTGAAATTGTTGCATGTAGATATTCTATTTCATCATGTCTACCAACTATAATATTTTTCCATTAAAATTGAAGTTTTTTATTTTTTATTTATATCTTATTTTGCCATCTCTCTCAAACTTTGCTATAAGAAGTTTTTAAGATTGTTTTAAATTTAGTATTTTATCAATATTATCAATACCCTATTTTGTAACCATAATCTCCCTTATTGTTGAGATTTTTTGATAATCTCTCATAAGATCTTATTACTATTTTTATTACTCAAGTAGAAATTTAGAACTAATACATTGGTTTAGCTACTAATGATAACAAATTAACTTCTAATAAAAGTATTGCATATGATACTTGATTTTTCACCTTGAATTCATCTTATAAAAACTATTTTAAAAGTTTTTCAATTTTTTTTCATGATTCTTGATCAAGACTTAGGTTCCATATCACACATTCATAAAGCACTATAGTTTGTACAATTATTTGAAAAATATATTTTTAAATTTTCTAGATCTAAATATTGTGATTGCTACATTTGTACTTCATTGTACAGAAAGCATTAAACTATTTGCAACTTGCTAGGATATACAATGCTTTCACTTATAACTTTGAGAGCATTTTATATCTAGATATTTGTATGTATCAATAATCTTAAGTCTTTTATTATTTCGTTGTATTGTAATATCTCTTATTAGTTCCAAAAATAGCACTTTTATTTTATCAATATTTACCTTCATTTTTATGTATTAAAAAAACTTTTTTAGTTGATGCAACATTGCTTTTATACCTATTTTTGAATTTACTATTAGTGCTACATAATTTGTAAAGACTAAAAGTCATATCAATGATTGATCTACTTTAATAATATGATTTATAGGTACCTCTTTAATCCACTCTTCTAATTCATGAATAAAAATACCAAACAATGTTGGTAAAAGAGGAAAACCTTACTGTACTTCAATATTATTGTGAAACTAACAAGATTATGTAGTTGCTTCTTCTTTCAATTCAAAAATTATTTCTCTATATAAATTTTGGATAACATTGAGTAAACTAAAATCAACTTTAAGCTTAATAAATCTAATCCATAATTATTCTCTCATAATAGAGTTAAATACTTTAGTAAAATCCAAAAAAGAAAATAAATGTTTAGTTTGTTTTTACTTTGCATGTTCAATGCAATATCTAAGAGTAATTAGATGATCTAGTATAAATTTTATTTTTTGTGATATTACACAAATTATTTTATTGTGTCTAAGATCCTAAATTTTTCTTCATCATGGTATCTAAGAATTTTGTAAACAAGTTACTAATTATAATTAATCTGTAATTATTTAAATCTAATCTCTCTCCTTTTTAAAAAAGCATAACAACTCTAGTAATTATCCATTAACTAGTCAAACCATTTTGAAGTCCTTCATTAAGCATTTTCTAAGTCTCTCTTTAGACTAACTTTCTCCTATATTTTAATAGTTCAACATATAATTATTTTGCATTTACAGCTTTTATAGAAGCTAATTTCGTAGTTCTCTCTACTATTTTATTATATGTAAATTGTTAAATACCTGGGACTATGAAACTAGTTATGGTACTTATCTTGTGTTGAAAAAAAATATTTATAGAACTCTTTTATCTATGCAAATGAAATATTATTTCTTAGAGAAGCTTGTAAATTTTTTTTAAACATTTCATGGATTTTACTTTATCATCTGTACCATATGATTTTGATGCTCTTCTAAAAATTCTCCTTTTTCCCTCTTAAAGTAATTTCATGTATTTCTTATTCAAATATTTTTTATGACATGAATTTTTGATATCTAACCATACTTATAGAAATTATTCATCAAACTACTTCTTACTCATAAACATTTGTTGTATAGTGATATTTTTTGTAGCCTCTAGAGATATGTCTTCTAACTAATCATTAAACCTTTTTATTTTTAACAAATTTTGTACCTCTTATTAAAAATATTTTGCATCTATAGTTGTAATATTTTTTCTTATTTTTTTGACATTGCTCATAGTTGGAATATATTCCTTTAATGGAAAATAGTAGAAAATGATGTGGATATTCTATTAAGTTACCACCAACTTGAAAGGTAATGACTCTTGGTACAATTTAAGAGGTGGTTAGCCATAAATCAATACTTTAATATCTTCCTTATTTTTAAAAAGTAAATCTTGAGCTTGATGAAAATTTTTGAATCCCATTTAAAATGATAACGTTAAGGCTTTGTTTCCATTCTAACATGTACTTTTCTATCTGATTTGTTTTAGTATCCTCTAATTATCTTTCTCATCTAGTGCTAATTTAATCATAATTTTGCATATCTAGCCAGCCTTGATTATTCTACCATTCTAGAATATCAATATGCTTAGAACCAATCTTTGAATGAAATTCATCATATATATAAACTTTATTTGTTAATTTAAATTCTATTATATATTATCCTAAATATTGAGAACATTTTAAGTATCCATTATTTGACACCTAAAAATTTATTTGTTTAAACTAATTTGAATTATGCTAATGTTTTTTCTAATAGAAACGAGGAGGATTAGCTTTAGGTTGGTAGCCAGTTGTAAAACTATGTTAAATATTATGGATGAGATCTTTTATAGATTTTGTAGATGCTTGAGCATTTTTTAGATATGATGCCCAGTAGTCATAAGGATTGGTTGCTATGAAAAATGGCCAAGTGCTTGCTAGGACATCCTCCAGAAATGACATGTGACATCGTCACTTGAATGTTATGAAAGGTTCCAACATTAGGGATGGGTATGGATAAAGAAGCAAGTTTAATGGTAGAAATTTTAGACAATAACTAGGAACATTAGTATTCTCAATAAAAAGACCTTTAAAATTATTGACTCTATAAAAATATGAAGAATCTGCATTAGTTATCTTCAAGAAGTAAGATGGAAAAGAGAAAAACCTAGAGATTTAGAAGAGGATTACAAATTATTTTACTTAAGAAAAAAGATACCAAAATGAAGTGGCCATCATTATTGATTAATCTATCAAAATAAAGTGGTACAAGTATATTGCAATGAAGATTGAATTATGGACATCAAACTTGTGCTTGGGAATGAGATAATTAACATCATCAATATATATGCTTTACAAATTAGCCTAGAAAACTCTATCAAGAAAGATTATTGGGATTCTATGGATTTAGTGCTTCAAGAAATTTTCTAGTAGAAAAGGATATTAATTAGAGGGAATTTTAATAGTCATGTTGGATCTATGAAAATGGGATATAATAGGATTCATGAAGGATATTGATTTAGAGAGTGCGATGATATGGAAGATTCACTACTACAATCTGCAAGTGCATGTGATCCTGTAATTGCAAATACTTATTTCTTGAAGATGATTAAAATTTAATTAAATATAATAGTGGGATGGATAAAGTAGAAATTGATTATTTCTTACTATGCAAAAGAGATTGGACCATGTGTAAAGATTACAAGGTCATATCTAGAGAGTGCCTTGCAACTCAACATTGATTAATAGTCATGGACTTAGCTATGTAGAGCTTTAAAGGTAGCATGAGAAAAGGAACTAAATGCATAAAATGATGGAATTTAAAGAAAGAAAACATCACTTTATTTAGAGAATAATTGTTTTAACAAGGGACATAAACCTAGATTTGCTTTGGAAATTTCATTTGGGCCCAAATAAAAAGTTGGATCTAAAAAATTGGAAAGAACATTTTGGGTGAAATAAAAGGGAAAAAAAATACATCACAAAGGAGGTATGGTGGTAAAGTGATGAAGTGAAACATGCTATCCAAAACAAAAAAAACATGTTTTAAGAAATGTTAACAAAGTAGAAACCAAGAAAGTATGTTGATGTACAAAATGGTAAAAAAGGAGGTAACAATAGTAGTAGTCGAAGAAAAACATAAGACCTTAGATAAATTCTATAAGAATTATGGTTAAAGGATAAAAATATATTTAT
This sequence comes from Gnetum montanum, assembly GCA_015680685.1. Lineage (NCBI taxonomy): Eukaryota > Viridiplantae > Streptophyta > Gnetopsida > Gnetales > Gnetaceae > Gnetum > Gnetum montanum. The sequence continues at coordinate 857,289 of MNCI01036463.1, read as the reverse complement.
AAATTAGCAAAATTAAAATAAGAAATGTAAGAATACAAATAATGTCAAATGCATTAAGAAGGTAGATAAACAATTTTTGATATAAGGTAATTGAATTCTAGAATGTGGAAAAATAATTTTCAAGAATTATTAAATAAAGAATTTACAAGAGAAGAAATCCAAAAAGAAGAATCAAATTTTGGTTTGGTTAATGAATTTTCTTTCTCTAAGGTGAATATAACCTTATTAAAGATGAATAATGAATATGTTATTGGACTACATAACATTCCTATTGAACATTGAAAAGCACTAGGAGATACATGAGTTTCTTATCTAACACAATTATTGAAAAAAATTTTGAAAGATGAAGAAATGTTGAATAATTGAAGAAAAAGCATTACTATCCCCATTCACAGAAGTAAAGGAGATGTGCAAAATTGTGCAAACTAAAGAGAGATTAAGCTAATAAGCCATGGTATGAAATTTTGGAAGAGAGTTATAGAGAAATATGTCACACTTGAATCAATAATATCAAAAAATTAATTTGGATTTATTCTAGGAAGGTCTACTATATAGGTTATTTTTTTGATATGACAATTAATGGAAAATTCAAAGAGCATAGATAAAATCTACATATGATCTTCATTGACTTGGAAAACAACATATGACAGAGTACATAGAAATATTATTTAGTGGACCCTATAGAAGAAAAATATTCTTAATTAATATATTAAAGTGATTTATGAAATGTATGAAGGAACTACCACTAAAATTAGGATAGCTTGTGGAACAACATATGATTTTATAGTCACAATAGTTTTACATCAAGGGTCTATAGTTAGCCTATACTTATTGTTCATTATTATGCATGAATAAATAAAGGAAATACAAGGTGAAATCCCATGCTGTATGCTATTTATAGATGATATTTTATTGGTGGATACAACTCTAGAAAATATTACTTTTAAAATGGAGAGGTGGAGACATGCCCTAGAATTAAAGGACATAAAAATTAGCATAAGTAACATAAAATATATGGAATTTAATTTCAATAACAATATAAATAGTGATGAAATAAAAGTGATAATTTAAGGATAAAAAATTTTTCATTGCAAATAGTTTTGCCACCTAGGATCAATGATCCAATCAGATGATAAAATTGATAAAGATATAAGAAAGAGAATTGAGGCAAGATTGTCAAAATAGAGATAGGCTAGTGGTGTTCTATGTCATAAAATAATGAAAATAAATTAAAGAAATAATTTTATAGGAAAAAAATTAGACTTGTTATCTTATATGGTGTTGAATGTTAGGTAATACAAATGAGGCACAAACTATAAATTAGTATGGTAGAAATGAGAATGCTTAGATGGATGCTGAATGTTACAAGAAGAGATAAAATACATAATATAAATATTATAGGAAGAGTTTGAGTAGTTTCTATTTCATTTAAGTTACAAGAATGATATCTTGGATGGTTTGGAGATACACAAAGAAGACTAGACAATGAGGTTATAAAAAAAGTTGCTACATTACTGTTCTAGTAAAACTACAAAAAGAAAGATTAAAAAAGATATGAAGAAATGATTGAAACTGATCTAAAAAAATTACAAATAAAAAAAATCTAGCTCTTCATAGAGACGAATAATGAAAAAGAACTCATGTAGTCGATCTCATTTGATTGGGATAAGATAAGGATGATGATTAAGTTTTTTACATAGAATAATGTATTTTAATTTAAATTTATGGACTTTAAATGTGTATAAAACCATTCATATCTTGGTTATAACATGAATATATATTAGGATTTATGTAAAAATAAAAGAATTAAATACATCATATATAAGATTTACATTAAAATTCTTGTATTAGTTAACTAAACTTACAATTATAGATGAAGGTTTGCAAATGGTAAGTTAATTTCAAATTTTAAATATCAAAGGAACAATTTATAAAGTTCTAAATTTTAAGTTTAAAGGTTAATGAATATAGAAAGAGCAAAGAAAGATAACAACAATAAAATTAGTCTTTCTAGTAGCTTAGAGAAGAACCTAATGATTCACCTACTTAAAATAAAACATTTTTTTTAAATATAAGATATTGAATTTCACATTCCTCTAACCAAACATGGTATTAAGTAATCTTATCAATAATAGTTTTAATTTTGAATAAAAAAACTCTTAAGGTTAATGACTACTAAAGGACATAAATATTATTCGAAAAATTAGAGTTCTATTACATGTTACTAATTTAGTGAGCTTATGATGATGATGATATATTTTTGTATGATAAAAATATTAAAAAGTATATATATATATATATTTTTAAAATAATTATTTCATTATTTGGTAAAAAAATATTTAAAAAGAAAAAGAAAAAATAAATCACTAAATGAGATTACTACTCACCCAACTTGCCCCTACACATTTTAGGAGAGTTCAAAGATAAAGCAATGTAATGTAGCTATAGTGGTAAAAAAGAAAAGAGTATTTGATCACCTATTACAGTAGTTGATGAATAATTTGTTTGTCAACTATGTCGAGGTAACTATGTCAATGCATCTGTATTGATGTATCAAGTGATGCATTGATGTAGCTACATTGACATAATGGTCATAAATGCATATAAATATGAATCCACCTATAATATTTATGGTATTGATTACATTAATTGTAGAAAATATTTGTTAGTTTATTACTATAGTCTTAGTAAATAGTCAACAAGTACACGCAACATGGTTTGAATCAATTGTATAGAGTCTTTATTCAAGTGTACTATAGTTAGAAACTTTTCATGATGATAATAAAGATCGAGGTTTCTTCCTTCCATTGTAATTCTTTAGCTTAAAATAAATTTTAATTTACATGTTCTTTATTTTCATGTGTGCTTACCTAATATTTTACTTCTAAAATATATGATGAGTGGTAGGGTTTCCCAACAGTCCACCATACAAGTCACGAGTGCATGCACATGACTAGATCGTAACCCGCGAATGGACAATGTAAGTATGATAAGAGTTGATAGTAGGTTTGTGATCGTTGTTTTCCCACTTTGAGTTAGTGAAGTTCTAGTGTATGGTTTAAATCTCAATGAGGCAAGTGATATGTTGATGTTGTTGGCTCAATTTACTCCTAGTTGTATTCATAATGAGAATTTAGAAAGAAAATCTAAATTTAAGTGATACAAAAATATAAATCTATTCTAGCTTAGGATGATAAGCATCCGATCCAAGCTTAACATACATGTCTTGGGCTTATGTAACTATTACTAAGATTACCAAGTGAGTTCACTATTAAGAGAATCAAGTGAAACCACTATTGGGTTACTAAAGGATTACACTTAATGCTCAAAACTAGTCATACTCATTGCACCTTACTAATGAATGTGAAAAGTAAAGTACTTTGGAAATGTAAAGAACTGAGCTAAAGTAAACATGGAAATTAAACTAAGTAAGAAATTAGCTACGTAAAATAAAAGAACTAAGTGGATGAGGCAATGGTGAAAAATAATCTTGATCTTTATTTTTGCTCATGAAGCATGCTTAAGTACAATCCACTCGAATAAAGATGCTGTACAATTGCTCAACACTACACTATGGGCATTCACTTTATCGCTAAGTGTAACTAAGAAAACAAACTACAAGAGATTCACTAAGGGATGGAATGAAATTATTATCACTGGTGTGACCAAGTGTTGGAATTTATAAGGGTACATAGCTCTTGAGACATCACATCAACAATGATGTAGGATTATAACTATGATATCGCAGATGTGATATCATAGATATGATATCGTGCTTGTGAAAAATTAGATTTACCATACCCCCATGACTTACTGTAAACTTATCCTTAAGCTATTAACATGGCCAAGTTAGAATACCAAAGGTTTGCAAACCCCAGGTACTCAATGAGATCTTCTATCTAAAGATCTTTATTTTTCACCTTAGCCTAGTGAACATAGGTAAGGCTATCCAAAATGGGTTGCTAGTCTAGTGTTTGAGTTGTGATTGAGTTGATCTTGGACTTTTCCAGCTAGATTTCTTTTTCATTGATTTATTTATACATGCTCCCTAAAGTGTTCTTTGAGCTTTTCATATTTCTTGGCCTTGTTTTACCATGAGATTATTTTGATTGCTAACTTTTGGCAAATGGTGTAAACTTTTTCCATTGATAGGGTAGGATTTTTCCTGGCCAATTTATTTATATCTTGGTTAACTTAGATAAAATTTTTCTAGCAGCTGATGAATAATTTCCTCGAGAACATTCTTTTGCTTTTTAATATCAGTTAACCTTGTGTTGTCTGTAGCAAGTTTCTTATTCTCTTCTTCCAAGGCAGTGATGGCTTTAGCATGTTTGTATTTATGGGCTTCTACCACTGATGTGTTTCATAAAACCTTTTCCTCTTCCATCTCAACTTGAATGTTTATTATTATCAACTCCTTAATCTAATTAGTTCTAAAGGCTTCTAGGTAGTCTAGGGCTACATATTATGTAAGGTCTCTTTTCTCTACTCTTAATGCTACTAATTTAGCCTGTAGCCTTTGCACCTCATTCTCTACGTGCTCTATCCTTAGTTTTACCATGACCATCTTCTCTTTTATGGCTATGAGATTAGACTATAGTGTAGTGATATATATCAAAGATATTTTGCATAACTTGGCCTTTTTGCAATAGTTGATCGAGAACATCTTCATGCTTTGCTGGGGTTATGGATGTTTTAGCTAATATTTGCATGTCTTTGGCTTTAGAATTATCTATTGGTGATATAACAGGCACATTAAAGAATTATTTGATATGATTAGTGATAATATTTATTGCTCTTGCTACATCTTGGTCTTACATGACCATTACTATGGTAGCTTCCCTGGTTTCTATCTTCACCTAGAATGATGCAATGTTCCCTAAGATTTGTTGTGCCTAGTCATCATCTCCTCCTACCTATGAAGATACCTATGCACTAGTAGGTTGTATGGAGATCGTAGGCCTTACAAAGTTATCTCTTACTTTGTGCAGAGCAAAATATTTCATTGCTTCCCAACTGATAGTTGTGGAAATTTTTTGTAGGTGACTGATTGAAGGTTTGTAGTCTTGTGGTGATTGTGGAGCTTACTATTCAGGCCTATCACTAGCAGGTGTTGATCAACTTGATCCTACTTGTTGCTACTATCTTATTGCTGGAACATTATCAATAGGTGTAGAACCTAATGCTCCCTTAGTGCCTACTGGCTTTTGTAGTTGATCCTTCTTAGGTGGCATTGGCTTAGACATGTCTATGTAGGACGCATTTTGGGCTTTCCTTAGAACATCATTTGTATAGTCTAGGATCCCCACTTGCTTGCACAACTTTCTAATTATGTAAGGGAATGATAGTGTAAGTCTTCCTACCTTCTTTTCTTTGAACCTTCTTTGGTTCTCTAGGAAGAGGAAATGGCCTATGTTGGCATTGAATTTTCCCATTAGGATTGCACTTTCTCTAGATACATAGGTAAAGATTATATTGAGTCTTTTAGTTGAAAACAAGTGATAAGTTTAGATCTTAAAATAAATTTTCTCCTCAACAGTTAACTCACTATAATCCTTTTCCTCTTTCCCATATGCTCTCTACATCCATAACTTCTTTGTGTCTATGTCAGACCTTTTGGATATTTATGATATATTAGCTCTGACATTGGGAATGTTAAGTTCCTTGGCAATAGATTCAATAGAATAGAGCATTGAGACTCCTTTATTGGCTTTTGCATCATCTTGTTTATTTTTTCAAAACTAGTATACCTCTCCCAAGTACTATTTACCACTACTTGATAAGGTTAGCCATAGAGGAGATGCTTGGAGTTATGTTTTGATAGCTTTTGGTGCAAAATCCATGGATGATCCAAAACTTAATTCCACAATGACTATGGACATGATAGATTTCTCCTAGATTGTATGGAGACACTTAGCTAACAACATGAGGTGTTGTCCTTGTTCAAGAGCTAGTGGCACTTTTGCCTCTACCTATGTAGATTATTTGATCATAGGGTTTGTTGATGGATGTTGAAAGATTGGGCCTCTTGCTCTACTTTTGGTGTTTGTTCTTTGGCTTCCCCTCTTCCTCAGCCTTTTGGTCTTTTGCTTATAGGCTGTGAGGGTTTCTTTGCTATGGGTCTCTTGGATACCATTTGGAATCATTAAGAATTCAAGATTACCAAAGGATTCTGAATAGGTTTTTAATAGCTCGTAATCCTTTCTTCTGTTCTTGGTTTTGTTTAAGATGTATCCTTTTTTATCAATTATGGCTTTATTATGATTGTAGAGTTAAAAAATATAAAAAAGAAACCCTTATTTATTATATCTTTGATTGTTATGGCCTCTCATTATCATCATTCGTTATTTATTATATCATTGAATTGCTGGTTAGGAGAATCAGTTAAGTCCATTGGCTTTTATTTTATTAGTTGATTAAAATATTCTTATTTTCTTTTATACTTACCCTTTATATTATCTTTCGGTGTTAGATAAAATTTGGCTTAAATTTCTTTATCTACATGTAATACACCCCCCACGACTAAGTTGAGCACTCTAGGATCAATAAGATTCAAGAATCACACGAGTTGAAGGTATGGTGAGGAAGTCATGTTGCTTGGAAGTTCAAGCATCAAAGCTTAGAAAAATTGCATGAACTTCCCTTACTTTGAAATGGTAGAATGAAAAAATTGCTAACTTCTCATGCATGTATATAGATTTTTATTAATGTGATGTCATAGATGTGACATTGTAGCTACGATGTCTTAGAGCATATGGCATTGTAGATACAACACCATCGCTGAAAAATTTTGATTTTAAAGTAATTTTTGATGAAAAAATTGAGTTAATTGGATTGTTTGGAAGGTGTAGAGGTTGTCTAAAGGGTATTTGATCATAAATAATGCTTTGATTATAGAAATTTGATGTTTGAAGGTCATAAAGAAGGAATCTTCTACAAAGAAGGTCAATTAGATATATATGAGATGGAGTGAGAATTATCAAACATATGGTCAGATATGAAAACTTAGAAAAGGAAACATTAGTAGTTAAAGTGTCTTGGAGGTACAAGATGATGTGGAATTGATCATTAGATATGAGATACAAGAGTTATATAAGTGGCTCCTTGTCAAAGCAAGTTGCAGTCCTTAGTGTCCTTGTATAACCACACTCATAAGTGTTTGTAGGCACTTAAGGAGTTGAAAGTAGAACATACCTATCTTGAAAAACATAAATGTTAGTATTATGAAATGGAAAAATAACACTATATTATACAAAATTATAGAATTATGATAATATATACTAGTGAGGAGGAATGGGATTAGAAAGGATTGTAGAAATTGGGACATGAGGTCTCTTACCATAGGAATAATGAATTCTTATGTGTGATGTATGGTTAAAGTATTCATTAGCTTTTCAATCCAAGATTAAAACTAAGTCGATACCACTTACTAGTGACACTACATTGTATCATCCAAAAACTAGCAACCACAAGACCACCACTGTTACAAGAAGCATTATGGCTTGGCAATGTAGTTCAAGGAAGGAGATTATTAATAGCATACTTTATTTTTGAGATCTTTGAGAAGCCACCTACCTTCAAGCATGGGTAACATGTCTTTATAGTGGAAGCCCCAAAAAATTTATTTTATGTAGTTATTATATTCTTAATGTATCAACCTTACCAGAGGACTATCTTCAGGCATGGGTAACATGTCTTTTTAGTGACATGGCAAGGTAGCACTTATTATATTCATACTTCAATTTTTTATTAGAATTAAAAAAATAATAAAATCTTAATAATAGGTTAAAATGCATAGTAGTAGTCATAGAGAACCCACAAATTCCCTTGATGTCACACCTTATTCATTCCCACTTAGTTCTTTACTTTTCTATCTAGGCATAAGGATCACAAGTTTATTTTCATTTTATTATGAGAAGAATATCACTATGACCATGGTAAGAACCTCTTATTATTAGAAATGGATGGATAAAGGATGTGGTCTCACTATATATAGAATTAGGCCTTCATGATTTGATAATATAGGGTAACCTTCATCATATTAGGATGACATCTTGCTTCATTTCTTTGCACTTTATTGGACAAATCAATAAAAATATGTACAAGAAAAACCATGAAAAATCATAGAAAATGATAGGAATGGAAAAAGAGAGAAAAAATTAAAAAGGTATAAAAGAATAGAAAATAATTAAGAAATGATAAAAGTATAAAGGAATAGAAAAGATATTAAGAATGTGAAAAAGTAGTAAGAAAAGTAAAAAGTAAAAAAAAAAATTATAAATCAAAAAAATTAGAAAACAAAAAAGTTAAAAAGCACGTATCAATTTCTAGGTCAAGATAGGACATCTCCCCTACCAATAAACTCATGGGAAAGTATTTGGAAAATGGATGCTAGTTCCCTCATATCATACACTCTAGATTTCTTATTTATTATTTTTAGTCATTTAGATTTCTGTTTATTATCCCATGTAACATTAATGATAATCGAGTTATGATCTTTTGAAGATACATATTTTGTTGGACTAGATAGTCTTTCCATTTCGAAAGGTTCAATTGTGTTGTCTTGTTTATCCTTAGTATATGGTTTTAGGTCTCCATGCCTCCTAGCTATTGGTGTATGATCATGATTTAGGATATCCTTTTGTAAGTTCTCAATTTGGATTATTTTCTTAGGGTAGGAGTTAATAAGTGAGTTAGATGTTTCCATGCATAGCTTAGATGATTTCATGTTCTTAGTTTTCAACTACTGGGTGTCTTTTGGTTTAGTGGCCATTGTTTCTTCTTGTACACACACTTGTTTCTGACATTTGTTGTGGGTTGGTGTAAGAATTATGTTAATGTTTTGTAGTTTTGGTTCACAACTATACCCTTCTTTATCATCAACAATGCATGGAATTATTTACATATTTATGGCTCCTTGGTTATCTTCCTTAGAAATTTAAATATATAAGGCTGTCATTCCTATCTTAGCATCAATTGTGGTAAGCCATGCTCTTCCCATAATGATAGAAAATTTTTTGTCATCATTCTTCATGTTGATCATAAGAAATTTTTTTGGATAAGACCACCCATTGATAGTGGTCACTGCATGTTCTATTTGTCCCAAAAGAATGGTGACTGATTGATGTACTAGCTCTAATCTTATGTTGTACTTCTTTAATGACGGTAGGTTCCATTCCTTGTATGTTTCGTAAGATATCAAATTAACTCTAGAACCTGAGTATAGTAGAGTTTTGCATGGTTAATTTCTAGCAATTTGTAAATAAATCAAAGGATTTTTTGGATCTATTCTTTTCTTAGGAAGATTTCCTACTTTTATTTAGTTTAACACTATCTTAGTTAGCATGAAAATTGTAAGTTTCTGAGTTGGCTATTGTGGAAACATGTTGTTTGTAGGAGGATCTATCATATAAGAAACATGATTTAATGAATTCCTAATTCTAACAACTTTTTTTGGACTTGTCCTAAATAAAGGATGTTTCCTAGATTTTCCTTTAGTATTGTTGGTGTGATCCTCTCTCTGTATATTCACTGACCTTATAACACTTCTCTAATATGGTTATGATGGCAGTTCTTCTTGCATAACTAGTGGTGGTATTGGTCGTAGAGAATTATAAGGTTAGGTTGATTATGTAGTTGCTGGTTGATGTGTGTAAGGATTAGGATTCATTCTTGGAGTAGTGGGCTTGTTATACTTTAGTGGATAGTAGTGGGAAGAAGCATGAATTAAACCATTTCTTGGAGAGATTGGACTTTGAACATAATATCCATAAGGATTTTGTTGCCTATATGGATATTATTGCCTTGGTGGTGGTATTCTTCATGCTTGTGGTTGTTGCCACTATTGCTAGTATTGCTCTTGTGGCTAAGAATAGGCTCCACTTGGATAGTATGATGGTTGGAAGGGTTGTCTAAGATTACCCTATGGATAAGACAACCGTCTTGGCATTTGTTTCTTGACAAGTCTTGGATTAAGTGCCTATGCCTTAGACTCTTGCAGTGAACCATGATAGGACAACATCCCTTAGGATGTTCATATTGGCACACTCTGCATCCTTCTTCATCTTTTGAATTAGAGTTTGTAAATTTTTCAACTATAATAACTTTTGCTTTGTGTTTATAATTTTCTTGTTTGAAACACCACCAAATTTGGATCATGGCATCTTGACTACAAGTTTGTCTAAGTTTCAACACGAAGTCACTTTCTGCAAATTTTTCTAAGTGTTGGGACTATGCTCTCCATTGCACTAGAGCATAGTCATTTGAATGGAGAGCGTATTCAGCTCAAAATCACATTTTTGTAGATTTTTTCTAAGTGCCAAGACTACGCTCTCCACTACCCCAGAGCGTAGTCAAGTGTAGTTAGCCTGAAGATAGTTTTTGTAGGATTTTTTCTAAGTGTTGATACTATGCTCTCCACTACACTAGAGTGTAGTCATCCTCATGTAGAGCGCAGTCAACACAAAGGTCTAGTCTTGCAAATTTTTCTAAGTGTTAAGCTAGTTGCTACAAATTTTTTTAAGTGCTAAGACTACACTCTGCATTGCCTCGGAGCATAGTTAAGCATAGTTAGCATGATGATCTAGTTTTTGTAGATTTTCTCTAAGTGTCGAGGCTATGCTCTCCACCAGCCTAGAGCGTAGTCAAGCATAGTCAACTGGAAGCTAGTTTCTACCAATTTTTGCAAATTTTTTCTAAGTGCTGAGACTATGCTTGACCCTAGTTGGGAGTGTAGTTAGCCTTCCATGGAGAGTGTAGTTAGCACATGGTCACATTTTGCAAAATTTTTTAAGTGTTGTGACTATGCTCTCCACCGGTCCATAGCGTAGTTAGCCAAACAATCCTCTGAAGGCCTCTACAATGTAGCATCAACATTCAGCTCAACTCCAACTCACCTCTAATAGGCATAGTTAGCAAGATGCATTTTTGTTGTATCTCCTTTTGCCCCCAATTGTAACTATGCTTGACCCCACTCAAGATAGTGGACAACATAGTCCTCGAGTGTAGTCTCGAAACTTGCATTTTTTCTGGTACATTACAGTCTTTTTGGTACATGAACATGTAGTTGGTGGCATAGTCCCTATTTGGTAGTCTCATAGGGTCTGACAGAATAGAGTAGAGCATAACACCACTACCCTCAGTGAAGAGTGTAGTTGGAAGATAGCTTAGTTCCAATCATCCCATTGCCATGTGGTAGTCTCTCCACATTTCACGCTAATCCTAGGCCTATAAATACCCCCATCATCTATGTTTCAAGGGTTGGAAAAATTTCAAGTTGGAATTTTTGGCATTTCATTGGTATTTTGGCATTTTGTCATTGGCAAAATTTTGGGTTAGCATTTGGGGAAGTTGCAGATGACGTAGCCCCACCATAGCCTAGCAGAACACCATAGCCCATGGTACATCATGGCGGCCAACTCGACAGGCATAGACACCATGGTGAGCACTAGTCTTCATGGCTAGACACCTCTAAGACTATGACTACACTCTCCATTACACTTGTTGTTCACTATGTACCTTCTCATCCCTTTTGGAGTTAACAACACTCAACCCCATTTGGGGTGGTGTTTTGTTTCTCTCTCTTGCATCTATGCTTAGGTGGTAGTTTTCATGTGTCATCAACCTCATTTTCATTGAAACCCTTGACTATGCTCCCCCCTGAGACACCTGTGACTACGCTTTACACCGTCAACACCATTAACATCATGAATACCGCTAGAACAGTTAGTACCATTTCACATTAGCATCATGGCTAACCACGTCGCACCCTGGCTGCACCCATCATCCTAGTTGCATTTGAAAAAGTTCCTATTTGATAAACAAGACTATTCAGGGCACCCTGTCTTCACCTTCAACAAGTCCTCCCATGGACTTGGGGTTAGGCTATGCACTCGTCAACCCCTCAGTGTTCTAGCAACAAATGTAGAGTGCACGTCGATGATGATGCAGTAACAAATGTAATAGCATACACCATCATCAACAAGTTAGGCCTCATAGACCAAATTAGGCCAATGAAAGTCACATGCCTAAAATCCTTCAATGGATCACATGTCACTATTAGGGGCATGATAACCATAACCTTCGTGGCAGGGGAGAAATTCCCCACCATTATCAAATTTACTATCATAGAGAAAATGCCTAGCTCTAACTAGATATTTGGTAGTCCTTAGCTAGCCTAGTTACAAGTTGTCTCCTCTTCGATTCTCCAGGAGATCCACCTTCCATGTGAAGGTGGTGAAGTTATCATCCATGGTGATAACATCACCACTTTGGCCATCAATAACATATATTTGGATCAAGGGTTAGGGGTTGAATTTTTTGATGATGCACCTATGGTAGACAATGCAATGTAAAAGGTTGACAGATCCAAATGAGTAGTGGAAGCTAATGACCTCCTGGAGAATGCTTTGTGGGCATAATCATCCTTCAACGTAGTGCACCCTATGCCCTATGCATCCCCTAATCCACACCAGTTTAGGAAGCAATTGCACGACCAAGGAACTACCTTAGCTTGGAATGCACCAGGTGCCTATTTGTCCTTTGCTGGTACATGCCATGCATTTTTGACTTTTGCTTACATTACATTTGTTTACGCATTTACATTTGGCTTGCTTGCTTAGATTACACATCACTTCACTTTTTTTATGCATTTATCCACTTAGATTAATATATGAAAAATGTTAAAACCCATAAAAATCATAAAAAAGTAAAATTACAGAAACAAAAACTATTGTTGCGGCCCACTGTGGCCTTAAACTGGCATCTCTAGCCTGCCATGGCCCTAAATTGGCATCCTTGACCCACCATGTCCTTAAACTAGTATCTATGGCTGAAAATGGCCTGAAAGTATTAATCTCCTTTCCATGGCCCAAAATGACCTTAAACTAGCAATCTATGTGGCCTAAAATGGCCCAAAACTAGCAACAGAGGGCCTGGAATGGCCTTTAACTATTGCTGTAGGCAGAAATGACCCTAAAACTACTACTTTTAATTCTGTCCTTTTGGTCTACTAAGACATAAAACTGGCATGCACATGGCCTGCCAAGGCTTAAAACTAGCATAGGCATGCTTACCTTCCTAACAACTCGCATACATACTTAGGCAAACTTTACTGCATTATTTTTTCCATTTGTGCATATTGACTTTGTGAAGCAGTTGCTACTTGATGTTTTTCTAGTTGATTTTGCAAGATGTTATAGGAACATAACATGGCTATGCATAAGCACATCTAGCATGTAGCATCGCATATCGATTTGACAAGGTAAGCACTTGTCCACCATGATGCTAAAACTAACATAACGGTCCACTATTACTATAAACTAGGATAACACATTTTCCATGACACTAAAATTGGTACAACATTCATCTACTATAATGTTAAACTGGCATAGCACATTTTCTATGATGTTAAATTGGCATCCAAACCTTTTTGTCCACCATGACACTAAAATGGCACAACTTGTCCTTGGGTCATGATGTTAAATTGACACAATAGCTTGTCTATTATGATGTTAAACTAGCATAGCACATCCCCTACGATGTTAAATTGGCACCCAAACATTTCATCTGCCATGACTCTAAATTGGCATAGCTTGTCCTTTGGTCATGATGTTAAATTAGAACAATAGATCGTCTGCTATGACATTAAATTGGCATCACATCCATCTGCTATGACATTAAATTGACACTTAGTAGTTTGCTAGGACTATAAACTAGCAAACACAGTTTACCAAAACCTTAAACTAGGTTCACAGTCTACTAGGACCTTAAATTGGCAAAGCCATGGTCTACCAAGACCTTAAACTAGGTTCAAGGTCATACATTCATGGTTCCAAAAGCAAGCAAGCGAGACTACCTCTAACTCCTTCCTCCTTCCACCCCTCTTTTCTACACCACATGGGTGGAGGATATTGTAGCCCCAAAATAGATCTCTTACCATCAGTGTGACCTTTAGAGAAGTTGTAGCATTATGACCCCTTTCCATTTTGTTGATTTTTTGAGCTCTTGACACTGGTTCAACCATTGGAGCACTATCAATATCACTGCCCCTAATATTTTACTAGCTTTTTGAACACTTGTATCCAATTCAACCTTTGGAGCACTTGCAACATCATCACCCTTGGCATTTTATTTGCATTTCATCTTTGGTGTTTTTCTTATCTTTTTGGAGTTATGTTTGTAGGATGAAGCCTTAGGCCGTCGTGCAGAGATGCATTTCATCACAGCAGTAGGCCATCACATTATTCTGATTTGCATAATTAGACTAGCTAAGCCTCTTAAGAGTGCACATCCCTACTACCTTATTATAGCCTACCTACATCCATCCCTATGTCCCAATACTCTTGCATTTCCTACAGAGTAAAGATTGCAAACCCCTCTCATGCTCACATGTAAGCCAAACCATAGAACTCAAGGTGGACATAACATAAGTTGTCCCATGGGGAGCCTCTATTGGCTTTTCAAAGCCTAGGCGGATGTGACACAAGTCATCCTAAGGAGGAAACACCTATCCTAGAGATGCGACATGATTTCACAAGCATCAAAGCAAAGCTCATTTGGTGGCATGTAGTCCAACTTGGTGGAAAGCACCTTTGTAGCAAGCATTTGCCAATGTGTAGAACCTAAAGAAGGTTCACCCCATAGCTAGAAAGCATAAAAAAAGAACAAAAATAAGCAAAGGGAGAACAACATGTCCCTAAGAAAATCAGTAGTGTTGCAATTTCACAACTGGTCAGGCCTTGAATCCACACTAACTCTCTCATGAGCACTCTGATGAGAGGTTAATGTTTTTAGGGGTAAGCCATTCTAGTGCCATGGTCACCATCAGCCATGTTGACTCTACATCCTACATCATGACATCCTATTTGCATTTCATCTCCTATTTATCCCTTGCATATTACCTACACCTTTTACTCCCAACGTACTGCCATCCATAGTACTCTTGAGCATGGTGCAGTGACATTTGATCAGGTAGTGATGTTGGTGCCAAGCTTGCTATGGTGTTTTGTCATTCTTTGTTGATGTCTCTCGGGTCACTCTTTTAGATGTTGACAAAGAGGTACTAATGAAATACCATAAAATTTGAGCCATGACATCTTGATTACAAATTTATCTAAGTGTTAGCATGAAGTCACTTTCTAAAAATTTTTGTAAGTGTTGAGACTACACTCTCCATTACACTAAAGTGTAGTCAGCCCAGTGGAAAGTGTAGTTAGCTCAAAACCACTTTTTTATAGATTTTTTCTAAGTGCCAAGACTATGCTCTCCACTACCCCAGAGTGTAGTCAATCATAGTTAGCATGGAGATAGTTTTTATAGGATTTTTTCTAAGTGTTGAGACTACACTCTCCACTACACTAGAGCGTAGTTAGGCTCATGTAGAGAGTAGTTAACATAAAGGGCTAGTCTTACAAATTTTTCTAAGTGTCAAGCTAGCTACTACAGATTTTTCTAATTGTTAAGACTACGCTCTCCATTACCGTGGAGCGTAGTCAACATGATGGCCTATTTTTTGCAAATTTCTCTAAGTGTCGAGGCTACGCTCTCCACCAGCCTAGAGCATAGTCAAGCATAGTAAACTGGAAGCTAGTTTTTGCAAGTTTTTTTCTAAGTACTAAGACTATGCTAGATCCCAATTGGGAGCATTGTTAGCTTCCATGGAGAGTGTAGTTAACACATGATCATATTTTGCAAAATTTTTTAAAGTGTTATGGCTACAGTCTCCACCAGTCCATAGCGTAGTCAGCCAGAACATCCTCCAAAGGCCTCCACAATGTAGCATCAATATTCAGCTCAACTCCAACTCACCTTCAACAAGTGTAGTTAGCAAGATGCATTTTTGTTGTATCCCCTTTTGTCCCCTAATTGTAACTAGGCTTGAACCCACTCAAGATAGTGGACAATGTAGTCTCAGAGTGTTGTCTCCAAACTTGCATTTTTTAAGTTACATCACAATGTTTTTGGCACATGAACATGCAGTTGGCAGTGTAGTCATAGTCTAGCAATCTTGCAGGGTTTGATAGAATAGAGTAGAGCATAACACCGCTACCATTAGTAAAGAACATAGTTGGAAGATAGTGTAGTTCCAACCATCACATTGCCATGTGGTAGTCTCTCCACATCTCATGCTAAACTTAGGCCTATAAATACCCCCATCATCTACGCTTTAGGGCTTGGAAAAATTTCAAGTTGGCATTTTTGGAATTTCATTGGTGTTTTGGCATTTTGGCATTAGAAAAATTTTGGGTTAGCATTTGGTGAAGTTGTACACAATGTAGCCCCACCATAGTCCAGTAGAACATTGCAGCCCATGGTACACCGTGGTGGCCAACTTGGTAGGCATAGACACCATGGTGAGCACCAGTCTTCATAGCTAGACACCTTCAAGACTATAACTACACTCTCCACTACATGTGTTTTACACCGTGTACCTTCTCACCTCTTCTGGAGTTAACTATGCTCAACCCCATTTGGGGTGGTGTTCTATTTCTATTTCTAGAATTTTTTGCACTTTCTTTGCATTTTCACTATTTTTAATGCATGATTACATTACAACTATTCTTGAGTGGAAATCTCCACATGTTAGCACTTTCATTTTTGCCAAAACCCATGACTACCCTACCCCTTGGACACCCGTGACTACATTCTACATCATCAACACCATTAACACTATGAACATTGCTAGAACACTTAACACTATTTTGCATTAGCATCATGGCTAATGACGCTGCACATCGGTTGCACCCACCACTCCAGCTACATTTGAAAAAGTCCCTATTTGATTGACAAGACTATTTAGGGCACCTTGTCTCTAGCTTCATAGGTCCTTGTGTGGAAATGGGGTTAGGCTATGCACCCATCAATCCCTTGGTGTTTTAGCCATTGATGTTTTCGATCATTAAAATTTCTGGTGCTAGAAGGAGGGCCGAACCACTTTTTTAGACTTCTTTGTGGTTGTCTCACATGCTCTCTACATCGTAGTTTTTTATCAACCCATTGGTGTAGATTGGATCCCGTAGTTGGTCCCCCTAGAATCCCACATATCAATCAAAATTACACTTCTCTCCACTATTTTCCTAAGTCTCCATTCTCTGAGTGTAGAGAGTGTAGTTGGTGGAGAGTGTAGTTTGTAGAGAGTGTAGTTAGCTCTCAATGTAGAGAGCATAGTGTTCACAATTAGCCATTTTTCTATAGTTTCTAGAGTTAGTCATTTTTCTGCAGTTTTTAGACTTAGCTATTTTTCTATGGTTTCCAGAGTTAGCCTTTTCTTGGAACTAGCAACCCACAACTCTCTCTTTCACCACTCGATCTATGACCATGAATCAAGATCAACCTTTGACATCAATGTTAGATGCACTTGACAACTTTACCATGGTAGGACTGAGACAATCCCTTAGCAATGAACAATACAACTTCCTATGTGCAAAGATCCAAGTAGGATTATCATTGGATTGCTTTGACATGAAGCAAAAATAGGACTTTGAACTAATCCATCGAAATGGATGAGAGCATATCCCTTCCTTGTTCAACATCATCCCTCTCATAGGGTTCCACCATTGGTTGTTATCCTAGCTCATTTGAGCAAGTGAGCATGATGTATGAACAAACTACGAGGAAGTCTTGCAAGAGGAAGAAGACAAGTTTGAAGCTCACTTTGAACATGAGAGCCCCTTCGACACCATCTTCCAACAATCACTTCCCAATTTAGCCTCTCCTTGGTTTACTTCACCCATCCTCCCTGAGATAGTTATAACATTGACATCACCTTTCCACTCCATGGCTTGGATGACACCTATAGTGGCACGCATCAAATGCAATACATGTAATATGATGTGATAGCTCCATTCCACTTGCCCTTCATGGCATTATGTCAACTTGCTCAGCCATCCCTGGCAACGATAACCATACTAGCTTAGCCTTATGTTCACATAGGGGCCATCTCCAAGCCCTAAATGACTCAAGCATCCTGCATCCTACCTATTTCATCGGTGTCCTTGGCGTCAGTCCAACCCATGTGTGTGTGTTTTCCCCTAGTCACCCTACCCATAAAACACAACCAATGCATCAATTACATCACGTGGCTCTGAAATCGACAATTTGACCCTAGGATGTACAACCAACACAGTAGATAGTGTAGCCAATGCAACTAGTTGGCACATCTCAAAACTTGAATAAGGTGTTCTAGCTGATCTAAAGTTTGATAGAGGAGGTCAGGTGACTCAAATTTTCTTCATTTTAAACCATCAAGGTGGTGGACTTCTACTAGGATGATTCCATAAGTCCTACTTTCCCACCCCTAACTCTACCAAATAGGGTCTGACTACCTTAACTCACCAAGTACAATGGTGAAGGAGACCCCAATGCACACCTAGTCACATTTAGGTCCAAATGCCTATTACTGCAAGCATGGCCACATGCCATCATACATGTGTTTGCCATGTTAATAATTGGAAAAGACTTAGATTGGTACCAAGCACTACTCAGAGGTTCTATTTCTTCTTTGGAAGACCTCTTAAGCTAGTTCGTGATGGGCTTCAGGTAGAACTTGAAGCCAGAAGCAACCTTTGACCAACTGATGTAAATTAAGTAGGGTCCCCTAGAGCCCATACAAAAATTTATCCAACACTAGAGCACCTTGCTAAACAAAATTTAAGAGTCAATAGTTGAGATGCACCTTCTAGCCATATTCAAGGGTGTAGTTAATGACTTCATCAAGTTAAAATTGTACTGCTTAGGCTTGCAATCCCTAAGCCAAGCCTTTGCCAAAACAAAGAACATAGAAGACATAGTGGAAGCTAGCAATGATTAGGCCTATGTGGCCTACATATACTAGCATGTAAAGAAGTAAAATGCAATAGTGGTAATGGTAGCCACACATGCTAGAGAAACCAACCAAGGGTTGATGGCTAAGCAGCCCAAAGCCACCAACTTTGGTTCCTAGGCAACTAGCCCATTCACATCTGTAGTGGCCATAGCACAAGCTACTCTAAGGTCCAAATTTGAGTGCAAGGATCACTTAAAGTATACCCCATTACCACTGAAACCCTCAAAGCTTCTGAATCAACTACTGAAAGCTAGGTAAATCCAACAAAAGCAAGTATCTAAGGATGCCCATGAAAGGCATGATAGGTACTATGAGCTACTAAGAAATCCTGCCTTAGCAACACCAAATTAGCCCCAGTCCTATAGCACTTTAGGCTAGACCAGTTCTATCATTACCACCAATTGTTTGGTCACGGCACATACATCTATCAAGCTTTGCAAGATGATTTGCAAAGGATGATAAATAGGGGTAAACTAGTGCTTGACACAACAAACCCAATAAGGCCCCAGAGCTAATCCAATGCAAATGATGCCACCTATGTCATAAACACCATCAGCGTTGGTTGCAAGTCCAAACTAGTGTAGTAACCTTTTGTGGTCTGAGTGCCTTCTAGTAGTGCAAGGGTCCCCTCGGCCTCCATGAGTTCAAGGCTTTTCTTCATTATTAGAGTGCCACCTCGAGCACCCATAACACCCTTCATGGTCAGGGTCTTGTAGCATGTCGTAACAATAACTTCTTAGCCACTGTTTGTCATTAGGATGCCACAACATGCTAGCCCCTCACATATCCAAAGCTCTGTAGTGGACAATGCATCAGCCCCTTCTCATCCAAGGGTTGATCCTACTAGCAACATGGGTAGACCCACTAGATGGTAATGCAAGAGGCCCAACAAATACCTCGTAGATGAAATGGCTAGGAAACAATGAGACAAAAGAGCACTTGGTCCACCGAAGTCAGTCCATATCTCTATAATTACTATGGTTAAAGCAGTTAAAAAGGCCACAACCAACAAACCACAACCAAGCATTGAGGCCCCTAAACAGGCTAAGCAAACCAAGCTCAAGTCCCCTCTGTAAGAGATTCATCTCTTAGGGTGCATGGATGAGTCAAGGCCAATAAAATGATTGGTGGTAAAGACTTTGCAGATGCATTAGCCCATGTTAAGCAAGTGCTCAAGCAAAAAAATACAATGTTGAGCTTGTATGAGCTAGTCATGACCTCATCTACCCACCGAGAAGCACTGGTGCAAATGTTGGCCTTCATTCCTATTATAGAGGACATCCCTGTAGATGAGAATGCCATCCATGCAATGATGTTACCCCTGACACCACAAGAATTAGGTTTAACACCCCTAGCATTTTGTGGCAAGGAAATTAGGATCAATCTTGAATGAGAGGAGGTCATCACAACTCCAATGTTTGTTACCATACACGTTGGACAATGCAAGATTCGTAGAGTGCACATTGTTGATTTTGTAGCAACAAATGTAATACCATACCTCATCGTCGATAAGCTAGGCATCATAGACCAAATTAGGCCAACAAAAATCACATGCTTGAAATCCTTCAATGGATTGTGCGTCACTGTCAAGGGCATAATAACCATAGCCTTCATGGTAGGGGAGTAATTCCCCACCACTGCCAAATTTACTATAATAGAGAAAATGCCTTACTCTAACTTGATATTGGGTAGTCCTTAGCTAGCCCATTTATAAGCTATCTCCTCTTCAATTCACTAGGAGATCCATCCACAGTGATAACATTGCCCCTTTGGCCATCAATAACATAAAGATGGAGTAAGGGTTAGGGGTTGAATTTTCTAATGATGCACTTGTAGCAGACAATGCAATGCATAAGGCTGACACATCCAATTGAGTAGTGGAAGCTAATGACCTCTTGAAGGACACTTTGTGGGCATAATTACCCTTGAATATAGTGCACCCTAGGCCCTACGCATCCCCTAATCCATACTAGATTAGGAAGTAACTACGCGACCAAGAAACCCCCTTAGCTTGGAATGCACTAGGTGCCTACCTACCCTTTGCTGCTACGTGCCATGAATTTTTGACTTTCACTTGCATTGGATTTGCTTATGCATTTACATTTACCATGCTTGCTTAGATTACGCATCTCTTCGCTTTGTTTACACATTTATCCACTTAGATTAACACATGAAAAATGTTAAAACCCATAAAAATCATAAAAAACTAAAATTACGAAAACAAAAACTATTAGTGTGGTCCACTATGGCCTTAAATTGTCATCTTTGGCCCACCATGGTCTTAAACTAGCATCCTTGGCCTGCCATGACCTTAAACTAGCATCTATGACCTAGAATGGTCCAAAAGTATCAATTTCCTTGCCATGGCCTGAAATGATCTTAAACTAGTAGTCTACGTGGCCTGAAATAGCCCAAAACTAGCAACACAGGGCCTGGAATGGCCTTAAGCTACCACTATGGGCTATAACAACCCTAAAACTACTACTTTTAATTCTATCCTTGTGGTCTGCTAAGACATAAAACTGGCACACACATGGCCTACCAAGTCTTAAAACTAGCACAAGCATGCTTACCTTCCTAATAGCCTACATACATTCTTAGGCAAACTTTACCGCATTGTTTTTTTCATTTGTACACATTAACTTTGTGAAGCAGTTACAACTTGATATTTTTCTAGTTTATTTTATAGGATGTTATAGGAACATAACATGGCTATGCACAAGCACACCTAGCATGTAGCATTGCACATTGATCCGACAAGGTAAGCACTCATCTATCATGATGCTAAAATTGACACAGCAGTCTGCTATGACTATAAACTAGCATAACACATTTTTCATGATGCTAAAATTGGCACAACATTCATCTACTATGATATTAAACTAGCATATCACATCTACTACAATGTTTAATTGACACCCAAACCTTTCGTCCACCATGACCCTAAGCTAGCACAGCTCATCCTTGGGTTACACCGTTAAACCAGCATAATAGCTTGTCTGCTATGATGTTAAACTAGCATAACGCATCCCCTACAACATTAAACTAGCACCCAAACCTTTCGGTCATCATGACTCTAAACTAGCATAGCTCATCCTTGGGTCATGACATTAAATTGACACAATACCTCATCTACTATGACATTAAACTAGAATCACATCCATTTGCTATGACTTTAAACTGGAACTTAGTAGTCTGCTAGGACTCTAAACTAGCATAACATGGTCTTCCAGGACCTTAAACTAGGTTCATGATTTTCTAGGACCTTAAATTAGCAAAGCCATGGTCTTCCAAGACCTTAAATTGGGTTCATTATTATACATGCATAGTTCTATAAGCAAGCGAGTGAGACTACCTCTAACTCCTTTCTCCTTTCCCCCCTCTTTTCTGCACCACATGGGTGAGGGATATTTGTAGTCCTATAATGGAGCTCTTACCATTGGTGTAGCATTTGGGGCAGTTGTAGCATTATGCCTCCTTGCAATTTTGCTGATTTTTTGAGCTCTTACCACCGGTTCGACCATTGGAGCACTAGCAACATCATTTTCCCTTGATATTTTATTGGCTTTTTGAAGACTTACAACTAGTTTAGCCTCTAGAGCACTCATAGCATCATCACCCTTGGCATTTTATTTGCATTTCATCTTTGGTATTTTTCTTGTCTTTTCAAATTTGTGTTTGTAGGATGAAGACCTAGGCTGTCGTGTAGAGACACATCTTATGACAACAGTAGGTCACCACATCATACTAATTTGCATAATTGGACTAACTAAGCCTCTTAAGAGTGCACATACCTACTAATTTTTTATAGCCTACCTACACCTATCCTTATGTCCCAATACTCTTGCATTTCCTGCATAGTCAAGATTGCAAACACCTCTGTTGCTCACATGTAAGCCAAACAGTAGAACCCAAGGTGGACATAACATAAGTTGTCCCATGGGGAGCCTTTGTTGGCTAGTCAAAGCCTAGGTGGATGTAACACAAGTCATCCTAGGAAGGAAACACCTATCCTACAAATGCGATGCAATTTCATAAGCATCAAAGCAAAGCTCATCTAGTGGCACATAGTCCAACTTGATGGAAAGAACCATTGTAGCAAACATTTACCAATGTGCAAAACCTAAAGAAGGTTCACCCCATAGCCAAAAAGCACAAAAAAGAACAAAAATAGGTGAAGGGGAAACAACATGTTCCTATGCAAATCAGTAGTGTTGCAATTTTGCAACTGGTCAAGCTCTAAATCCACACTGAGTCTCTCATGAGCACTCTAATGAGAGGTCAATGTTTTTAGGAGCAAGCCATTGTAGTGCAATGGTCATCATCAATCATGTTGACTCCACATCCTACATCATGATAGCCTATTTGCATTTCATCTTTCCTTTATCCTCTGCATATTACCTATACCTTTTACTCCTAGTGTACCACCATCCACAACACTCTTAAGCACGGTGTAGTGATATCTGATTAGGTACTGAAGAGTAATGTTGGTGCTAGGCTCATTGTGGTGTTTTGTCATTCTTTGTTGACATATCTTGAGCCACTCCTTTAGATTTTAACAAAGAGGGACCAATGAAATACCACCAAATTTGGGCCATAACGTCTTGGTTACAAATTTATCTAAGTGTTAGCATGAAGTTAGGTTTGGCAAATTTTTCTAAGTGTTGGGACTACACTCTCCACTGCACTAAAGTGTAGTTAGCCTAGTGGAGAGCGTAGCTAGCTTAAAATCACTTTTTTAATAATTTTTTTCTAAGCACCAAGACTACACTCTCCATTGCCCCAGAGTGTAGTCAAGTGTAGTTAGCATGGAGATAGTTTTTGCAAGATTTTTTCTAAGTGTTGAGACTACACTCTCCACTGCACTGGAGTGTAGTCAACCTATTGTAGAGTGTAGTCAACACAAAGGGCCAATATTATAAAATTTTCTAAGTGTCAAGCTAGCTACTATAGATTCTTCTAAGTGCTAAGACTATGCTCTCCACTGGCCTAGAGTGTAGTGAAGCGTAGTCAGCATGATGGCCTAGTTTTTGTAGATTTTCTCTAAGTGTTGAGGCTATAGTCTCCACCAGCCTAGAGCGTAGTTAAGAGTTGTCAATTGGAAACTAGTTTTTGCCAATTTTTACAAGTTTTTTCTAAGTACTGAGACTACCCTTGACCCAAGTTGGGAGTGTAGCCAACATTCCATGGAGAGTGTAGTCAGCACATGGTCATATTTTACAAATTTTTTTTGTAAGTCTTGTGACTACACTCTCCACTAGTCCATAGCGTAGTTAGCTAGAACATCCTTCGAAGGCCTCCATAATGTAGCATTGGCATTTAGCTCAGCTTCAACTCACCTCCAACAAGCATAGGGAGTAATATTCATTTTTTTTGTATCCCCTTTTGCCCCCAAATTGGAACTACGCTCGACCCCACTCAAGACAGTGGGTAGCGTAGTCTTAGAGCATAGTCTCTAAACTTGCATTTTTTCAAGTACATTATGATCTTTTTAGCACATGAACATGCAATTGGTGGCATAGTAATAGTTTGGAAATCTTGCAAGGTTTTATGGAATAGAGGAAAGCATAACATTGCTACCCTCAGTGAAGAGCATAGTTGGAAGACAACATAGTTCCAATCGTTCCATTGCCACGTGGTAGTCTCTCCATGTTTCATGCAAAACCTAGGCCTATAAATATCCCCATCATCTACATTTTAGGGGTTGGCAAAATTTTAAGTTGGAATTTTTGGCATTTCATTGGTATTTTGGCATTTTGGCCTTGGAAAACTTTTGGGTTAGCATTTGGCAAAGTTGCAGATGACGTAGCCCCACTGCAACCTAGTAGAACATCATAGCCCACGGTACATCGTGGTGGGCAACTCAGTAGGCATTGACATCACAAAAAGTGCTAGTATTCATGGCTAGACACCTCTAAGACTATGACTACAATCTCCACCATGCTTGTAGTACACCACATACCTTCTCACCCATTCTAGAGTTAACTACGCTCAACCCCATTTGGGGTGGTGTTCTATTTCTCTTTCTTGCATTTTTTTGCACTTTCTTTGCATTTTCGCTATTTTTAACACATGGTCATGTTACAACTAAACTTGGGTGGTAGTCTCCATGTGTTAGCACCCTCATTTTTGTCAAAACCCTTGACTACAATCCCCCCCTCGGGCACCCATGACTATGCTCTACACTGTCAACACCCTTAACATCGTGAACATCACTAGAACACTTAGCACCATTTCACATGAGCATCATGGCTAAGCATGCCACACATTGGTTGTAACCACCACCTTGGCTACATCCAAAAAAGTCCCTATTTGATTGACAAGGCCATTTAGGGCATCTCATCTCCACCTGCACCATGTCCTTGCATGGATGCAGGGTTAGGCTATGCACTCGTCAACCCCTCGATGTTCTAGCTGTTGATGTTTTTGGTCATTACATCATCTATTATCTCTTTTATTCTTCTTATCTTTGCCCTTGTTTAGTGCTTGTTCAATCTTTTCTTCTACTATATTTAAAGTCATAGTGAATTTCATATTTATTGAGTTCCATATTTTCTCTACTTTTTTTGCTATGTCATTGACTGATTTCTGGATTAGTAGAGTTTTCTTTTGAATGACATCCTTCAAAGTTTCATGTTCTTATTTCTTGTATATTCTAACATCCCATTTCTTTATCGAAGGATCTTAGTTGTATTCCTCAAATGATTCCCTTTTCTTTAATTCTCCTTCTTCTTTGACCACTTAGTCTATCAACCTTTGAATTCGATGGGCTGTCATTTCTAATAGTCTTTCTTGGGTGTAAACCCCAAGGGTTTCTCTAGTCTTGTTTCTTAATCCATCAATGATATGCCTTAGTTGTTGTCTTTGTGAAAATCCATGTCCTAGGAATTTATGTAGTAAGGAATAATATCTATCCATTGCTACATCAAGGGATTCATGTGTTCCTTGCTTCCATGCTTGGATTTATTGTCTTAGATTTGACATTCTAGAGTAGGTTTGATACTTGTCATTAAAAAGCTCTAGCATGGTACTCCATCTGCAAATTGACTCCGGTTCTAAGGATTTGTACCAAATCTCTATCTTCTTGATGAGTCTTCTAGGAAACAACTTTAACTTCTACCAATCACTTTCATTGTTTTGAAGGGCACAAGCATTGTGGAATTCTTGAAGATGATGCTATGTATTTGTATTATATCCACCTTCAAAATTGGAAATGTTATTCATGTCTAGTCGCTTGATGTGAGTATCCCTTAGGTGCCTAGTTGGGATATACACTACTTCTCTAATGTTAATCATACTACGAATGGCTAGTAGGGGTTTTTCATGATTGTTAGGTTCATAGGCTTGATCGTACTTGTGATCCCTTTGGTGTTCATAGTGCTCTTTCTCTTCATATCTAATGCTATATATTCTTTGTTCATAATCATATTCTTTTTAATCAGGATACCTTTTGTGATATTCATATCTCTAATGATCCCTACATCTTTTCCTATTGTAGTATCTAGGTCTTCATTCCTTTTTATCATATTCTAGTGATGATCATGAGGAGGAATAGGAATTAATTGAAGAATGATGTCAGCTTGTTCTACTTCTATGACTTTGTGGTTTTATAGAAGCTATAGGCCTTAAGCTTCACTTATGTTTAGAGTCTTTTGCATCTCTTCTTGATGTCTCTACAAGGGCTGAATGCAATTCTAACTTAACAAGTTCCTCTAGATGAATGATAAGCATTTATGAATGGGATTCATGATTGTGATTGAGTTTTTTCATTAGGAATGAATCATCATTGATTTTTTCTAGGACAACATTTCTTTGCATTTTTGTTTTCATGTCTTATCTCCATGGAAACATCCCTTCTTACTTGCACTTCGGTGGGTTGATATGGCCTAGTCATGTATTTAGTAACATGAGACCCTTCTTTTGCATGGTCAAGGTTCAACCTCATTTAGGTTACCTAAAAAATGTTGAGTGTTTAGGAGGCAAAACAATGTTTCCTTGCAAATCTCTTCATCTCAATTGTTCATCTTGATGAAAGGTAAATGTGAGTTAAAATAATATGGATTGGTATGAGCTAGAGTACAACATGGTAATTACCATGTTTACTCTAGCTAATTTCTTATATAGTTTAATTTCTTACTAAGCTAGAGTAAACATGGTAATTAAACTATGTAAGAAATTAGCTAAGTAAAAGAAAAGAACTAAGTGGATGTTGCAATGATGGAAAACAATCTCCATCTTTATTTCCACTCATAAACCATTTCCAAGTACAATCCACTCGAATAAAGATGTCGTACAATTTCTTAATAGCACATTGTGGGAATTCATTCTATCATGAAGTGTAACTAAGAAAAAAAACTGCAAGAGTTTTGCTAAGGGGTGGAATGAAATTGTTGTTGCTGGTGTAACCAAGGATTGGTATTTATAAGGCTACATAGATTATGAGACATCACATCGATAATGATGTAGGATGGGCTATGATATCATAAGTGTGATATCATAGACATGATATCGTGCTTGTGAAAAATTGGATTTGTCAATATATATTAAAGATTTGAAATGAGTACAAATAATTCTGAGCATAAATATGCTATCATTGGTAATTCCATTAGTATTATTACTTTGTACATCTAGTAGTAAATACTTGATTACCTAGCAATGATCACATGATTTGAGGATGTGTATGATGAACTAGAAATGAATGCTCATCACTTAGTCTAACTTAGACTTTACTTTTCATTCTTCGATTAATTAAAAAATTGTTTGTATTTTTATGTATTCTAATATTATTTTCTAGTGGCCCAAAAACATCATACATCATATGCCTCAACTACTTTTAACTATACAAACTAAGGACCAAAATGAGTGTAGTTGGAAAGATAACATCTTACGAGCATAGAGTAACCAACTAGAAATTCCACAAGTTTTATCCATGCATTACTTTTAGATCAATTGTAAAGCTCATGATTTGTATAGTTGGGTGTAGGAACTACATCACTACACATCAATGGTGTTATTGCTAGGAAATAGTGCTAGCATTCTAGATTAGTTAACAACATTAATGACTATTGTTGAAAGTTTCATAATTTATCCTTTGAAAAATATTAATATTTATAAAGTGACTTACATTAATTCAAAATTTCTACTTATCGTAGGAATGATTTCATGAACTACAATAGGAATGATGTGACACATCAAGTCAAAGTGATGTACCAACGTCTATATCCTTATTATCCAGAGTTTGTCTTTGTCCTTTATTAAGATAAATAGATGAGATGTAGGAACTTCGAGAAAAAAATTATGCTACCTCCTAGTCATGCAACTTCATCAATGCTAATTGCGACCTTTATGAAGGTTGGGTTAGATGTTGTTGAAATATCCATGCCTTATTAGCCCACATAGGATCAGCTCCAAGAAGACTAGTTTATAAAGACACATCATGAAGAGAAAAAGGGAAGAAGTGCTATCTTCTCATTAACATTGTAGTTTGAAAAGGAGAATATAGGTTATCAATCAAGAAGATGACAACACACTAGAATCCTTCCCTCTTTAGTAGATATACTTAACTAGTGGCTACACTTAGTCTTGGTAAGCAACCAAGAAAAGGAGAGAACATGACCCAACCCTAGAATAATCTCTTGTTCTATATCTTCTACTAGATGATCAAGAGATAATCAAAGATATTAAGGAAGGACAGTACGCCATCATGGTTTTTCTAGTTCTTCATCTTCTTCATCATAGTTATTAAAAAGCTTTGATGAAAATGATCATGGACAAGGAAGCAAGATAAATGATTTACTGGCGATAATGGGAGAAATCAAAATAGAAATGGAGGTAGAGGTGGTGATTTTTTTATAGATGTCATGGTCATGATAACAAACATGATGAACTCTCATAGGAATAAGAAGCATGATCAACATCAGTATGAAATCCCATTATTGGATGTCATGAAAAACATCAAATACATCTCTTTAAAATTATGTGTATTGAATGTGATAGGGAAAATGAATAAGAAAATAAAAAATTGCTTTATTAATGTGGAAATGATGTTTATGAGTTATGCTTTGAGAGTTCCTTGGGATTATCTTCCTTCAGCATCTATCTCTTAGAAACAATCCAAGGTTATTATGGTTAGGCTTGTACTTGGCCAAAAGAAATGACCAATCATCTTACTATCCTACTTCACCTAAAACCCATTACTCACCTTTACCAGCTTTGCAACTCCATGCTATAGGACCTATAGTTCTCTAGCATAAATACCTTAGGTCAAACCCTTAAATATTACCTTAAGATACATGCCTATTACTACAATGTGCATTTTTGGTTCTTATTATAATAAGTACATCATTTGTTACAAAGTTACATAATCCTTGTTATGGAATAGTTGCATTTAGGAATTAGGATGTGAAAAACTACCCTCCTTAACATTCATTTATTTTAGAATGAGTTTGCATTAAGAATATTTCTCCTTACTCTAGTGCTTCCTTGATGCTTCAATGTTGTAATTCCTTATTTTGAAATGGGGTTAAATAGTTTAAAGTTCTTTCACATAATTTTCTATTGAAAATATAAATGAGAAAATAGTTGGGGAAAATAAATATTATCTTATCAATAACTTATGAATCATCAATTGGTTGCATCAATGGGCATGCATTGACATAGTTCTATTAACACATGGAAAGATGTGTTGACATAGTGTTATGTCAAGCCTATAGAAATGTGTGTACCCATCACATTTCTGGCATGTTATGTCATTAGTGTAGCCAAGTTCTTGTAGTTTTCTTTCTCTAGAGTTAGAATATTTTCTAAGTGCCCACAATAGGAACTCAAGCAATTATACAAATCTTTATTCAAGCATCTTGTACTTGAGCACATTGATGTAACTAGTAATAAAGATGAGATTCTTGACATTCCTTGTAGTAATTGGAATAGCTTAATATTTTTTACTTGCACTTTATTATTAATGAACTTTATATTATTGTTTTAATTAATTAATGCATCTAATAATGAATACCAAAGTACAATCACATTGAGCATACTGTTTAATGCTTGGTAATCCGAATAGTGGCAATTTGGTACACCCAGTAATTGACACTTGATAACATAGTAGCATTGATACGAGTTAAGGATAGGTATGGTAAGAGAGCGAGGATACTTATGTTAGGATAGTTAGTATTAGGATTGTTAGATAGTTAGATTAGTAAATTACCAACCATTTATATTCCCTCAACACTTAGGATAAAAATAAAAATAAATATCATCTACCTTAGCTCATATTTAACCATACAAATAAGCCTACAGAAGTGAGAGCTAAGAAGACAATGATCATATTTCCCCAAGTCACCATCTTTGCCCATAGGAACATTTAGGAGCTAAGTCCACATAAGTCAACTAGATTATTAGTGCATGCTTTTGATTCATATGGTTGGGTGTACGAACTACTTGTTGCTTGATGAGTGGCGAGGTACCCCTAAACTCAACCATACGAATACGAGTGTCTCACGCGTGATTCGGTCGAACTCCAAGGACTAAGTGCTTATGCGCCTTAATGGAACACTTAAGGTTAATCAATCAATGTCTTCCTAAACTTACTTGTATTGTCACAGTTGTATGGTTAAGTAAGCTTGAGGTGTATGATTTTTATATGTTTTATCTTTTTAATGTCTTATGCTAATGGGAAAAGGTGAAGAGAACTAAGTGACTAACTTTTATTAACTATTCACTAACTAAGTTCTAATTGTCCTAGCATCAGTATCTTTTCCCACTTGTCGCACACACCCTGAACCAGTGCAATGCTATTGGGATTACCAAACACTACTTGTTACTAGGTTACCAAGCGTTACACACGTGCTCGAAGCGGTCGTACTGAATGCACTTAACTAGGAGAGTCAAGGGTTGAGAGAGATTTAATTATCTAGGAAATAATTTAAACATTTAACAATAATTAATTCCTATTTAGCTTAGTTCACATGCTACAAGGTTTATTAGAAAGTTTGTCTTTATTGCCGTACACAAATGTGTGCTCAGGTACAATTTGCTCGAATAAAGATCCGTTCACTTTAAGACTCCTATTGCAGGCACATGGAAATTATTCTAACTCTGGAATGCTTAAACTACTATAGTTTGGATAAGGGACTAAATATATATGTCTAAATGTTGGTTGCAAAAATGTTTAAGGGAAAGAAATTAATGGATGGACCAAATAGGAATGCCAGTGGATCCTCCCCAAAGTAGGCTCATGCACTTAATGCCCTGATAATCCCGCATTCAAAGAGTCCATAGGCTCTGAAAATGCCATTTGGACACAAGATTTAAAGTCTTAACCACAAGAATTTACCAAAAAGAAAACAATGCATCAACTAAAATATAAACTATTGATACAACCAGCAATGAGGTGAAAAAAATGGAGAAAGAAGGATGGAAAAAGAGAATGGAATGGAGTCTCAAGAACAAGGTGGTGTACAGCCCCTTGTGTGTTAATGGTTAATGTGACTTAGTAGATCTCATTCCAAATCCAGCCTCAAACAATCCACATCCATTGAGTTTGCATTAATACATTTGGCTAATTCATCCACTTGAAGTAACAGGAATGCTTCCGCCAAAAAGTCACCACCATTTCGACGAAAGGAAAGAGGAGAAAGTAGGAAGCGAGAAGGGGCCTTAGTTAGAGGGAACATGTTTATTTAGTTCCATAACTAGGGATTGTAGCCCAAATGATTATTTTTTCTAAGGGGTGTGCTTTGAATTCTCATAGTTTTTTTTTGTGTTTTTCCTGAGAACCACACCATGCAAAGACTTATTATTTTTATTAGCTCAGCTTCTCAAAAATGGAGCAGCATCGGAATGGTATGGAAAACTATAGAAGAAAATATCCAAGCACCCAAGAGAATGGCTAGCAAAAATGCATCAAATCCCCTTGAAGCCACACCCTTTTCAATCCTTGAGTCCTTCCTTAGTTTGAGAAATACCCAGTCACCAATTTGTTGATAGTTCTTGTTATTGAAGAAAAGGGACTATATGGTTCCAAGCCAAGAGAGACCATAGAATTTCATGGATGCATGGATGACGTGGACTCATTGCCTATTATATCAAAAGAACCATACCTTAGTATCAACATCATACTCAAGGGTAAAAATCAAACATTCGCAGTCAATAGAATACCATCCATACCATCATCAGGAGCACTTATTAGGTGACGAATCAAACAAGATAATCAAACACACAAAGAAATGAAAGAGTATAAACGATGTTGTAAAAAAAAAGAGAAGTTAAAGGAATTTATAAAACAAAAAATTAAAAAAGAAATTGAGGGCCTTGATTGATTAGCATAGGTGGCCATCTCCTCCATGACTATGTTGGAAGGAGGAGATTCGAAATAATGAGCGAGATTGTCCTTTTTCCGATGTGTAATGTGCATTAACCATTCTAGATTCATGGTAAGGTTTAGTCTGTTGCACATTAACTAGTAATCTTTTATCGAAGCGCTTGTTTGAAGTTTTTAGGAATTTCCAGCTTCCACCTATTGATGTTTTCAGGTTAAGGGTTGGAAGTTGGTGATACTCTTGCTCCAGTGCATCTATGCCTTTGACTTGGGTGCAGGTTGTTCCCTTAGCTAGTTCCATGCATGTTGGTGAGTTGCTTTCTTGATCAATTATCAACCACTGGGTGTCTTCTTATTGTGTGGTTGCTACATATAAGCACTTGTGTATGTTAATTTCTTGGACACAATGGTTGCATGCAGGAAATGTTGAACATTCCTGTACACAATCACACCTTGTATCATTGTATGTGATGCATGAAACTTTGTTCCTCTAAATCTTCCCAAAAGTATTTTCTTTAGATATTTCTAGGGAAAGATCATGGATTCCTAGGCATGCATTTATGGTACTTAGTCATGCCCTTCCCATTATTATTGGGAAGTTTCCTTTGTCATTGTTTACTTGTATCACTAGGAAATCAGCTGGGTATGACCATCCACACATAGTGGTGACGATGTCCTCCACTAGTCCCAAGGGAATAGTGATGGATTGGTCAGCTAGCTCTAAAAGAATATTGCTCTTCTTTAATGGAGGCAAGTTCCAAGCTTTATACATCTCTTGTGATATTAAGCTAACTTTGGAACTTGAGTCCAGAAGAGCTTTACATGGTTCATTCCCAGTGACTTGGAGATAAATTAAAGGACTTCTAGGATTAGATAATTTCTTGGGAAGGTGGCCCTCCTTAATCCAGTCAGTGATGACATATGTTAACATAACCATGTGTGTTGAGCTCTATTTTTGGTTTGAAGGGATCTCCGAAGCCTTATTTGATGGAGAAGCGTTCAGAGGTTTAACCTCTTGTGGTTGTGAGAGCTTGGTTGGACTGTTGGTTCTAAAAAAGGATCTTCTTTTTTTATGGTTGTTAGAACTAGCAATGGGTTGAAGGTTTACAGCTCTTGTCGCATTGCATTGCTATGGTTGAGTGAGGAGTTTCCCTTGCATTGTTGGAGCAAGTGGTAATGGAGCTATCGGTTTGAGAGTTGCGGATGGGTTTGAAGGATGGTATGTTTGTGGATTGTCTCTTCCAGGAGAAGGAGTCCTATAGTACTCCCAAGCTTGATAGTGACATTGTGGTGTCACATGACAAATAGAGTCACATGGAGAGATTGGCTGCTGCACGTAGTAACCATATGGATTTGATTATCGATAAGGGTATTGTTGCCATGGCGGTGGCATCCCCCATGACTGTGGGTACTATCACTACTGGTGTTGCTCAATAGGTTGTTGCAGAGTTCCACTTGGATAATACATTAATGGTTGGTGGAACTACCGTGGGTTACCTTGGGGATAAGGTAATTGATAGGGTGTTTGCCATTTGTTAAGTCGTGGGTTGAGTGCATACACCCCAGACTCTTGTAGGTGTGAGATTATTGGGCAACATCCCTTAGGATGGTCATACTGGCATATCTCACATCCACCGTCATTGTCCGTATCAGAATCCACAACCTCTTCGGTGATGGCCATTTTACCCTTACCTTTGTTACGTGCATGGTCCATGTCCCTCTTTTTCTTTTTGTCATATTCACTACTTCACTCCTTAGACTCCTCTATGATTTTGAGAATGGTTTCAAATCTACTATCTAAGGAGTCCCACATTTGGTCTACCTTCACCAACACTTCTGTTGTTAATGTTTAGAGTGGTAGGGTTTTCCTATTCACCATTGCTTCGATTGGTGACTCTTCCTCCTCCTCAAAGAATCTCACTTTCCTTTTTCAGAGGGAAGAATTGTGGTTGTACTCTTCCACACTTTTTCTCTTACGTAGCTCTCCTTATTCCTTGGCTACTTGCTTCAACAATCTATGAACTTGATGGGACCTAAGCTTTGATAATATCCCTTGGGCATACGTTCCAACGGTTCTCCTTGTTTCATGCCTAAGTCCATCTACAAGATGGCGTAGTTGATCCTACTGCGAGTAACCATGGCCCGGGCAACGATGTAATAGTGCATAATATCGATCCATGGCAGCATCCAAGGGTTCATGAATTCCCTGCTTCCATCCTTGGATTTGCTTTAGTAGGTTGGACACCCAGGAGTACATTTGATACTTATCGTTAAATAGTTCTAGCATTGTACTCCACCTTCAAATGGATTCTGGTTTTAAGGACTGGTACCAGCTTTCTACTTCTTTTACTAATGTCCTTGGGAATAACTTTAGTTTTTTCCATTCATTCTCAATATTTTGCAAGGCACATGCATCATGAAATTCTTGTAAGTGGTTCTGAGGATCAGCGTTGTATCCCCCCTCAAATCATGGGATATTATTCATGTCTAATCTCTTGATCCTGCTATATTTTTGGTGGCTTGTGGAAATTCTTACGGCCTCCGTGATGTCTAACATGCTTTGGGTTGCAAGTAGGGGTTCTTCGTGATCATTTCTTTCATAGTGTCTGTGATGTCTATGTGGTTCCCTACTCTCCCTTCTTCCATGCCATGATTCTCTAGAATGCCCTCATCCTCTCTCTCGACTCTCTCATTGAGGTTTCTCACTCTATTTACTTTTATGCTCATGGTTAGGTTCCTTATGACTGCATCTTGATACTGAAGGAGAGGGTGAATGTGATGATGAAGGTGAAGAAGAAGGAGAACCATCGCCATGATGATGTTTCCTACCTTCTCTTTGGTGGCCTTGATTGTCATGATGATTAGACTGCCCATCCTTATCTTGTGTTTGTGTTCCCTCGTTGAACACTTGGTGTTTGTGGGGATCAGAACCATGGCTATGAATCATGGAGTGAAGGTTTTGATACACCACCTCCTCACCATCCTTAGTAGGGGGAACATCATTTTGTGGAGAACCTATTGAAATAGGTTCACCACCCTCAATTTCTCTTAAGATGGGTGGAGAGTTATGGGGTTTTTTGCCCTTCAATGATGTATAGTATCTCTCCTGTTGCAAGTCTCATTGACGTTGTGCTTATGTGGGATGGTAGTCCCTTGTGCTGTAATCACATGCAATGTACTCTACATAAAATTGTGACATGCTTATTCATGCAAGAGCACAAAGGAGCATGTTGGGGATTGCTCGGTCTAGAGGCAACACTATGTTACCCTCCAAGTTTCTCAAACGTGGTTGCTCATCTTGATGGAGAATAAAGGTAAATTCGGGTATATAATCATCGTGATGAATATATACCACATGTAATTATTTAGGAATTGGCAGATTTTGGTTATGTGTGTTGGGCGGCCGACTGTCTCTAGTGTTGTTCTTAGGCAGTGAAGTGCTTTTGTGCGAAGAAGAAGACATTTTTGTCTTGCTCGGTGTGCTAATTACCATTATCTTATTTTTTCTTTTGATCAATCCTAAGGGTTTGTTCTAGTGTCCCAACGATGTGAATGATCTCCTATGTTCTACGTAGCACACAAACAACTAAGTCTCCGACAACGAGGCCAATGATGAGTGGCGAGGTACCCCTACACTTAACCATACAAATACGAGCGTCTCACGCGTGATCCAGTTGAACTCCAAGGACTAAGTGCTTACGTGCCTTAATGGAACACTTAAGGTTAATCAATTGCTGTAGTCACAAACTTACTTATATTGTCACGGTTGTATGGTTAAGTAAGCTTGAGTTATATGATTTTTATATCTTTTATCTTTTTAATGTCTTATGCTAATGGCGAAAGGTGAAGAGAACTAAGTGAATAACTTTCATTAACTATTCACTAACTAAGTTCTAACTGTCCTAGCACTAGTATCCATTCCCACTTGCCACACACACCCTGAACTAGTGCAATGCTACTGGGATTACCAAACGCTACTCGTTACTAGGTTACCAAACGTTACACATGTGCTCAAAGTGGTCTTATTAAATGCACTTAACTAGGAGAGTTAAGGGTTGAGAGAGATTTAATTATCTAGGAAAGAATTTAAATATTTAACAATAATTAATTCCTATTTAGCTTAGTCCACATGCTGCAAGGTTTATCAGGAAGTTTGTCTTTATTGCCGTACACAAATGTGTGCTCAAGTACAATTTGCTCGAATAAAGATCCGTTCACTTTAAGACTCCTACTGTAGGCACATGGAAATTATTCTAACTTTGGAATGCTAAAATTGCTATAGTTTGGCTAAGGGACTAAATCTAGATGTCTAAAATAGGGAAATCCACCTCTTATTTATAGACATTGCAGCGGGCTACGATATCGTGTACGCGATATCACTTATGCGATATCACGGCTCATCACTACTGATCATTGGTACTATTGTCATCGACCTATTATAGCTAAGTGCACTAAGTAGGGAAAGATAGTAAAATCATACAAAGATGTTGTAAAAATCAATAAACAAAAGAACATTAAGTATATAAGAACAAGCACACTGTTGTCTAGCAAGAACTAATATGGCTTCTTCTTGTAAGGATGAATCTCCACCACTTACAAGAGGAACCAATCCAAAGATAGGAGGTTCAGAAAATGCCCCAAAAACTTTGCATTATTTACACCCATTTGGATCCTTACACTCCAAATTTCATCTTCATCTTAGGATGAGTAGCTATGATGGAGGGGCATGGAAGGTAACATTGTGTTGCCTCCTGACCAATCTATTCTTGCAATGCTCATGAAGAATCTGATCAAGTTTGGCATTGCTAAAGTTAACATAGAATATGAGGTCTAGGACCACATCTATAGGGATTATCATCCCACTAATTTCCAATGAAGGAAGAATCGGTAGATGGAAGCATGATATGAGGCTTCTAAAGGTAAGAGGATCCCAACCTAGTTATTTTTGCAACAACACAAAGAAGGTGAGAACTTCTTTTGGGCCAATCCCAATACATTGATTCTCCACCTTTCTTTGATGGGAAGACCCTTAACTTGAGGTTGCAATCCACTATGGATAACTTGGATGATTGAAAGAATGATTCTCAAGACCAGGGGGCCTCAAAAGATGACACTCACAACCATTCACCCAAAAGTAAGAATAATGATAAGCATAAAGAAAAAGACAAACACAAGGAATGGGGTAGGGATCAAAGAAGGGGATCTAGTAAACATTGTTTTGGTGTTGATTACTCTTCTTTCTCACCCACATCATCATCCTCATTGTCATCTTTGTCCAACTTTGACAAGAGGAACAGAGGTCAAGACAAAAAGAAGAGCCACCATGATTGGGATGGAAATTAAGTGGTAGGATAGGAATGATTGTAGATCCCACTGGGATAGTAGAGAAGAGGGACAAGAATAGTAACAAGGTGAGGAGCATCATAGAGAAAGAAGACATAACAGGGTTTACCATGGGCATCGTGGCCATGATAGGAACCACTGAGATCATAATGACTATGATGAGCCTTTACTAACTACCAATAATATGTTGCATATTTTAGAGGTATTTAGAATCCCAACTAGGCACTTGAAAGATAATCACATTAAGAGGTTGGATATGAACAATATCCTGAGATTTGAAGGTGGATATAACTTAGATTCAAAAAATCATCTGCAAGCCTTTCATGATGCTTGTGCCTTGTAGAATATTGGAAATGAATGAAAAAAGTTGAAATTATTTCCTAGGATACTTATTAAAGAAGCTAAAGCTAGTACCAATCCTTAGAACTTGAATCTATTTGCTAATGAAGTACAATGCTAAAGTTACTCAATTACAAGTGTGAAACTTACTCTAGAGTGTTCGAATTGTGGATGCAAATCCAAGGATGAAAACAAGATAATCATGAGTCCTTGGATGTAGCCTTGGGTAGGTACTATTCTATTTTGCACTAATGCCTAAGCCATGGATACTCATAACAAGATCAGCTGTGTCATATTATAAATGGGCTCAAGATTGAAATAAGGAGAAATCTTGGGGTCTATGCCTAAGGAAGAGTTCTTGAGCTAAGGGTCCATTAGATCCAAAGGCTAATTGCTTAGGTGGCCAAAGAAGAAGGTGAACTTAAGAAGCAGGAAAGTGTAAAAGAGTGTAATAGGGACCCCTCCATCTGCAAGAGAGAGGTGCATTTCTATGACAATGAGAAGGATGAATCACTTGATGAAGTGGTGCAGAGGAAAACCTTGCCAATATAGAAATTTCTTACCAAAATATTAGCTATGGTAGACAAGATATTGGACTCCTTGGATGAGAAGTTCTAAAAATATTTGAAGATTGTAGAGGAATGAAGAGACCAAGGGGGTAGTGATCATGAAAGAAGAAAGAAAAAGGATGTTGAATAGGGATATTACAAAAATAAGGGTAAGGCTGTTGTAGCAAAGGAGGTTGCAAATTATGAAATTGATGATGATGGTTGTGACATTTGCTAATATGAGCATCCTAGGGGACGTTATCTAGTGTTAAGAAATAGACATTAAATGTGTAGTTTATGCTAATTTGAGCTCACAAGGCTCTTAAGGCTTGATTTATGGGAGGGAATTAAAACTTAAATTTGGAGTTTTATAGGAAGGATTTGTTTTTACAAACACATTTTAAAGGTTAGAATATGCTCAAGAAAACTATTTTTTTACTACAAAAAGGCTTTTAAAATCAAAAGAAAAAATTGAACATTAATCTGAAGACTTTTCAAGAGCTTCCCAAGTGATTACCCATCCTAATACTTCTCTAAGAATAATGTGCTTAATTACAAGATTTCTTATTTCTTATACTATCAATATATTAGTTTAACCATTTTGGTCAAATTTTAACTTATTCAAATATTTAAATTTAAATTTAAAATATTTGGTAGATTTTTTAGTGATCACTACTAATCATAGGTAAAGGCTAGGAAGGGATGCTAGGTGAGCATGGATGTTGTAAGCAATGGTGGCACATGTGAAAGTGGCAATGGCTAATGGCAAGAAGGTGAATGTAGTGCATGATATAGAGATCACGTTCATGGTTAGAACACCAATCACAACAGTACTATGGTAACCACTTCAAGTCATTATCATAGTTGTAGCTCAAGCCTCCGTCATAGTCACGTTGTAGATCTAATTGTAGTAGAATCAAAGGCTTCAACATGGGGCCATAGAGTGTGCCCCTAGAAAAAGCCATGTCTAAATTTTGTTGGTTTTTTCATTGAAATGAATCTCATGGAATTTGATGTAGGCGAGTATACATGGATGAATGCTACCACAAAATTCTTCAATGTGACAATGGTAGACATTGATAGTAACAAAGCAACCATTCAGGGGTCTTGCACAATCCTATAGGGATAACACACTAATGTGCCTAACCTATGTAGTCATACAAATTTTTTAAAAATAGATTTTAGTGTGGTGTTGGCTATAGGACCTCAAGCTTCAACCCTAGGGCCTAGTAGCCCTAATGGTGGGGCCTTGTAGCTTGAACAAAAGGTCTAGTGTAGCACTGACAAATGTCAACCACTTGTTCCTTTTTTGAAAATCTAGAAATTAAGATTTAAAATATTTAAATTATATGTTAACTTTATAAACCCAATTAAGGCTAATGACTTGATGGTTATCCATGGATGTTTAAGAGCTTTATCCCACATACATGAGATCCTAGGATGTAGTTTTGTTTGAATGATAATGTTTGGTATTGGTAAGTTTTATTTGATTGTATTATATGAGATGTCCCAAAATTTTTTGATGTTTTTAATGTTGATTAATAAAAATTCTTTTTTATTTGGTGGGAAATAGGGTTATCTAATATAAATTTTAAAATTGTAAACTATTACTTAGGTTGTGAAAAAATGATTTTGAAGGAATGAAAGAGTGATCTTATAAATGCTTACAACAAAAATGCACTTGGTATCACTCAATTAAATTTTTTTATTTTGGTCAACTATCTCATGAAGTAGGTATAGCATGAAATTTTTACCAAGTTGGTAAATTAGTGTTTAGTAGTAGTAATTATATGTAGCACTATCAAAAATGCCTATCCCATTGGGCTAGGTATTGGATTTCAAGCTTCAAGTTAAGTGTAAATGAATTCATTATACATTGATGTTTTGCATATATGAAATTTTGCTGTCATGCCTCATGTTTAATTATTTTTTAAGTCGATGAATATTGATTGATGAGGAAGTTTAAAAATTTATTAAATAATATGTTTAAAATTAACTCCAATTTGAATGTCCAATGTAGGATGATATTTGTGATGCCAATTAAGTTTAAGGATTCCTCTCTATTTTGAATTTCATGTTATATGGTGATTTTGTATGGTTGCTTGTAGAAAGATTTTGTGAATGAATCAACTTGAAAAAAAATAAAAGATAAAATTTCATAGGTATACAAAGTGAAACAATTTCATAGTAGGCAAGATGTGCATCAAAAGACCATAATTTAGATTGAAATGAAAATGGTATCATTGGAATCATCTCAACAAGTTCTACATAGTGGACATGGTCTTAGAGTGAAATTAGTAAGTTGGATTTTCATATTTTTTGAAAGGTAAAATTCAATTAATTTTAAAAATTTATTTTTAAGTAATTAGTTAGTGTAGGAACACCTCTTCTTAGCCTCATTTCTATTCCTATAGGTGGTTGATTGTAAGTTTCATGAAGCTAGAAAGAATCTTAAAGGTTAGAGAGATGTCTTTCCTAAGAGTTAGAAATTGACAAGAGAAATCTTGTTAAGAGGAGGATATGTCTTAGTAGATGAGGAGATGTCTCATCTTATTAAGAGACATCTCTAGAGAGATGTCTCTTCTAGATGTGAGACATCTTTAAGAAGACATTTCATACTAGGAGGAGACATCTTATTCCAATAGGAGATATCTTCACATGCCAAAGACATCTCGTATAAATGCTAGATGTTGTAAAAGATGTCTTATTGAGCTTGTAGCTATACTATATGGTCATGAAAATTTTTGAGTTGGTAGTTCCAAGTTTGAAGATAGCCAAAAAAGATGAGAACAAGATGAAAACAACTAGGAATCTCCAAGTTGGGCATGGGAAAGGTTTTTCTAGGGTTCTTATCTTGAATTAAGTAAATATTATTGTGTCTTTTATGTTTTGATGATGAAACAAAGAGTTAAGTACATGGAAAATTTATTAAGAAAGGTTGCATGAGTGTGCGTATATCTCTGTGATCAATTGTATGTTTGGCCATTGAAGCTCTCAATATGTAGTGTTTAGATCTCAGTCTTGTGTTTTTGGGAGAGATCTCATTTAGTAATGTGTTAAATTAAGGAAAATTATTGTGTGGTTGTAGAGCCTCATGCTATGTAATATTATTGAGTGTGTGACTATGTTGTTGTGGGTTGTGGAACCACTGATTTGTAATCTTCTTTGCATTAATTGAAGATAGCTAGTTTTTATTATTTTCTAGCAAAATGAATTATTGTCATATTTTCTAGGATTCAATGTGTGTTTGAAGCGTTAAAATAAATGAAGCGACCTTTCTTGAGTGTTATTGGTATTAGAAAATTAGATTTATTGTTGTTGGAAATTGGTTGTAGATTTTTATTATCAATTTCAAATGGTGCCTAAGAAGAAATAGGTTCAAACAGAGATATGAAGAGCATGAAATGCACCTTCCACATTCATGAGGTTGATGCATGAGATACTCAAAGATTTGATTGGTAAGTGTTTTGTTTTCTTCTTTGATTATATATTGATATACGAATCTAATGAGGAGAAGTGCCCAAATTACTTAAGAAGAGTATGTCTAAAATTACAAGAAGCACATTTGCTAATCAATATAAAGAAAAATCATTTCTTCAAGAGGGAGATCATATATTTGGGACATGTGGTTTCTAAAAATAAAATTTAGATGAAAGCTATCAAGGTGAGGAGTATTAGAGATTGGCCAACTTCTAAAAATGTTAGGGAGGTAAGATTATTTCTTGGTTTAACAGGTTTCTATAAAAGGTTCATAAAACATTTCAGGGATATTTCTTAACCTATATGTTCTTTACTAAAGAAGAATAAAGATTTCAAATGAGGTAATGAAACCCAAATGGAGCTTTGACTTATTGAAGAAGAAAATTACTAGTGAATTGATGCTTGCAATGCTATATTTCCAAAAGATTTTTTAGGTGGAGGTGGATGTAATTAGACTTGCCCTTGGAGGGGTACTTTCATAAGAAGATAGGATTTTTTTTTTCTTTTCAAAGAAGTTGAATGAAATAAGGTAGATAGATAGCCTCTATGAGGATGAGTTATATGCTATTATTCAAGTAATCGAGTATTGAAGACATTACTTGTTGCTTAAGAAGTTCATTTGATGACAAACCATAAAGCACTTTAATTCTCAATTCCCAATAGAAGTTGAATGCTTAACACATAAAGTTGGTTGTACAATTATAGGAGTTCCATTTTTTGTTGAAGCATAAAACTAGAAAAGCCAATGTGATGGCTAATGCATTGTCTAGGATGCATGTGGCAAATTTCAACATTCCTCATGTGGAAGATCTATGTGATTTTGATAATTTTTATTAGAACATAATTGTGATTTTAGGTAGGTTTGGAAGAATCTCAATGAACCATTGTTGAGTAGAATAGATCCAATAGAGGGATTATCATATTTAAGATGAACTATTGTTTAAAAATAAGAAGGCATATGTTTCCAAGTGGCATTTTAGAAGAAAAATTTTGTTTTAAAAAGCGTTGTGGTGGCATGGTAGGTCACATTGGTAGAGATAAGACATTAGAGCTTATGATTAGATACTAATTCAAAAATTCAAAGGAGGTAAAGAAGTGAATAAATACAATATACCTTTACTAATTTCCAAGGGTCCATGGAAAAGTGTGTTAATGGACTTTGTGAGTGGGATTCCAAAGATCAAAAATTGAAATGAAATTATCTTTGTTGTGGTGGATAGATTCTCCAAGATGACACACTTCATTTTATGCATCTTATATTGCAAATTTATTTTTCCAGTATGCTATGAAGTTGTATAGAATTTCTTTGAATATTATTTTTGACAGAGTCTCCAAGTTCACTAGTCATATTTGGAGGTTCCTTTCAAAAATTTTAAGGGAAAAGTTGGATTTTTATAGTGCCTATCATCCACAATTTGATGGTTAAGTTGAAGTGGTAAATAAATATTTATTGAGTATTTTGAGGTATTTATGTCATGGACAACTAAATAGGTGAAAAATTTTATTATTTCATGTTGAGTTTTCCAACATGAATGCTTTTCACATTGTTATTAGTAAGAGATCATTTGAGGTGAATTATGTTTTTTGTTTGAAGATTGTGGACAATGTGAGGAGCTTTGTTGGAGAAGCTTAATCAAGTGCTAATTTAGTGCAAGAGATGGGATCATACACAAGTAAAGGAAAATCCTAAGAAGAAGGCTAAAGAGAAATTCCTAGAGAGAAATGAGGGTAGGCAAAAGCCTAAATTTGCTATTGGTGATTCAGTTTGGATGCACTTGAAGAATAAGAATTTGAGAGGTCTTAACTTCTTAAACTTGAAAGCCAAGAAGTCCTTCTAGGATAAAGGCCAAAATTAATGATAATGGTTTTGAAATTGACTTACCAAATGATGTGAGTATGTTTTTTATGTTTAATGTTGTAGATCTTATGCATTACCATGAACTAGTGGATGATGAAATCATGCAAGGAAGCATAAATGAGTTAGAGTGGGATATTAACAAGTCTAAGCCTCCAATGGAGAGGAAGACAATCATACTTAAGAGAAGAGAAGCTTCTATCACTCATGGAGTGAAGAGGAATCAGTACTTGATCCATTGGGAGGATCAAGGTACTAATGATGTTGTATGATTCCATGAGACCAAACTTTTTAAGTGGGGGATCACGTTTATTGCTATTCTCTTGTTCACTTAAGTTCACCTTTT
>MNCI01036463.1:801023-813164 GCA_015680685.1 Gnetum montanum | reverse complement strand
TGGGGAGGGGAGAGAGAGAGAGAGAGAGAGAGAGAGAGAGAGAGAAAATGTAGGAACACCTCTTCCAAGTCATATTTCTATTCCTACATGTGGTTTGTTGTAGATTTCATGGAGCTGGAGAGACGAATTAGAGATCAAAGAGATATCTTTACTGTGATCTTGAAATTGATAGGAGATGTCTTATCAAGAGGAGGA
Organism: Gnetum montanum; assembly: GCA_015680685.1. Taxonomy (NCBI): domain Eukaryota; kingdom Viridiplantae; phylum Streptophyta; class Gnetopsida; order Gnetales; family Gnetaceae; genus Gnetum; species Gnetum montanum. Next base: position 812,969 of record MNCI01036463.1, on the reverse strand, counting down.
GATGTCTTGGTAGATGATGAAATCTCTTATCTTGTCAAGAGATATCTCTAGGGAGACATCTCTCCTCAACATCTCATCCTAAGAGGAGATGTTTCACTTCAACAAGAGACATCTCCCAAATGTTAGATATGTCTCGTCTAAAAGCTAGATGTTGTAGAAGACATCTTGTTGAGCCTGTAGACATCCCGTATGACTGGGGAAACTTTTGAGTTAGTAGTTCCAAATTTGAAAATAGTTAAGAAAAGATGAGAAAAATATGGAAATTGTTGGAAATATTTAACTTGAGCATGGGAAATATTTTCCAAGGGTTCTTGTCTTGAATTTAATAAATATTATTATGTTTCATGTTTTGGGGATGAGATGGAGAGTTGAGCACATGAAAGTTTGTTGAGAGAGGTTGCATAAGTGTATGTTCATTTCTATGGTTAATTATGTGTTTGGCCATTGAATCCCTTAGTGTGTGTGTTATATTTGGATCTCAATCCTATGCTTATGAAACAGATCTCATTCAATTGTGTCTTGCATTAAGAATAATTATTATGTGGTTGTAAAGCCTCATGCTCTACAATACTATTGATTGTTTGAGTGTGTTATGGAACCACTGATTCATAATATTCTTTTCATTAATTGAAGATAGCTAGTTTTTCTTATTTTCTAATAAATTGTATTATCTTCATATATTTTGAATTTGGTATATGTTTGAAAGGTTAAGATAAATGGAGTGATCTTGCTCAATTAATTTTGATGATATCTCCCAAACTATAAGTTAGAATGAAATAAAATTGGTATCATTGAAATCATCACATAGGAGATAGATTGAAAGGAACTTGGAATCATTGAAATTACTATGTGCTGGACATGTTCTTAGAGAGAAATTACTAAGTTGAATTTTCATATTTTTTAAAAGGAAAAAATGACTTTTAATTTTTAAAGTTTGATTTTAAATAATTAATTATCATATTTTACAAATCATAAGTCAAACTGAAATGAAGTTGGTACCATTGGAATCATCTAGATAAATACTGTGCATTAGACATGGTCTTGGAACGAAATTACTAAGTTGAAATTTCATATTTTCTTGAAAAGCAAAAAATAACTTATTTTACTGAATTAGGCCTTAATAACCTAACGTACATGTGATATGAGCACTTCTAAGTGGGTTAAGTCAATTACAAAGGATTAGTAGACTTAAAGAATGGGAGAAGTATTATCAAGCTTAGCCTGGTTGGATCTAAGGAGAAGGTTAACAAGGTAGAATATTAAAAGGTTATCTAATGAGTATGAGTTCCCTCTCAACCACTTGATAAGGACCCTTACTTTCCAAGCAGAAGAGATCTATGGATATATTAATTTTTTCATGTTGAGCAAATGGAATGTATTTGATTCTTATAACCTTTTTAATAATTTCCTAGATGGTTTAGAATTACTAAATTCATATAATAGTTAGGAATTAGTTATTTTTGAAATTATAAGACTTACTAACTAGGTGAGGCATTTGAAGGGTTTGGTTGAGGGATACTAATAGTATGAAGGAAATACAAAATATTATTTAATTATTTCTTTGAGTTGGGACCTAGTCTTTTCAAACCTTTGACAACTAAGAATAAGTATATCATTAACAAGAAATGGGTACAAGTCACCTAGACCAATGTTAAACTTATCTTATTGGAGTCTCCCATAGTTGATGTACCTTCTTGGTGTATAGTTGGATATCCTTGAACTTTGGTCATGGATATCCATGGAGTCACTAGAAATGCATCTTCTAGGTTGCATGGTTCATTTTGAACATAATGCATACCTAGCAATGGTTCTTTATTCTGATTATATTGTGGCTTATGGTTTGTTATTAGGTTGTAGTTATCTTTTAATTCTAATTAGCTCTTGGGTCATGATTCTCTAATATTAATTGTGGCATCTTGTTCATAAATGTCATGAAAAATGTCAAATATACATAACATTCAACATTATGTGTGAAAATGTGATAAGGAAAATAAAAAATAGAATGAAAAGAATGTTTGATTAATGTGGAAGTGATGTATATAGGTTATGCTGTAAGGGTTTCTTGGGATTATCTTCCTTTGACATGTATCCTTTAGAGACAATCCAACTTTGCCATCATGGTTAGCCCTATACCTAGGTAGAAGGGATGGTCAATCACCTTCTTATCCTACTTTACCTGAGCATTACTTACCTTTACTAACTTTGAAACTTCATTCTAGCCACAACCTCTAATTTCTAGGTATAAATACCTTAGGCAAAATTCCCAAAGGACATCTCAAGAGACATGTCCTTTCAAGTCTTGTTATACCTTGCTCTTTTGGGTCTTATTATAACAATTACATAATTTATTATAAAGAGGTACCATCTTTAATATGGAATGACTCCATTCAAGAATGAGAATGTGACAATAAGAGAGGATATTTACATTTGTGCTAGACATTAGAGGGATAGCCAGATTAAGTGGCCTGACATAAACAACATTTCTAGGTTTTAAGGAGCCTACAATGTAGATACACAACATCATTTGCAAGTCATCTATGATGCATGTGCTTTGTAGAACATTGAAATTATTGGAAAAAGCTTAAAATTTTCTCAAGGACACTCATCAAAGAAGTAGTAGCTAGTACATGTCCTTAAAACTAGAATCCATCAAAAGATAGAGCATTATGTTAGAGTTATTTAACAAGAAAGTACTAGATCTATTTCAAAGTATCCAAGTTTAGAAAGTAGATTCAAGGGTGGAAAAGGAATAATCATGAGTTCCTTGATGCAACTTTAGGAAAATATTATTCATTATTACATAAATGCTTAGTCCATGACTTTTCTTAATGGGAGTATTTAAGGCATATCATAAATGGGCTAAGAAAAAAAATAATATAAACTCTTAGGATCTTTGCCCATGGGAGATTATTAAAAATGATAGTCCATCATATTTAAAGATTAATTAATCAGGTGGACAATGAAGAAGATAAACTTAAAATAAGAGAAAGTGTAGAAGAGTACGACAAGAATCGATACATTCACAAGAAGAATGTTTGTGCTTATAAGAGAAAGGAAGATGAAGATCTAATGGAGAAGATGATCCAAAGAAAAAAATTGTCTAACTACAAATTAGTTTTAGAAATAAAAACACAGATGAAAAAAATATGGGACTTTGAAATATTTAAAATTACATTGAAAATAATAATGAAGAAAAAAAGCAAGCAAAAATGTAGAAAAGAACATATACAGGAAAAAATGAAAAGTTGTTGTGATAGAAGAAGTTGCAGAGTTAAACTTAGATTGAGATGATGAATGTGACTTGTTCCAATATGAATATCCTAAAGGATGTTATCCCATCATGACAAATTTGTAGGAATTACATGCATATTCTTTGAATCCAAAGTTCATCAAAAAAAGATATCTAGAAGATTGCCTTAATAAAAAGGCAATTACAAGTAGTCCTACAACCATTAGTACTATCCAAATGATTATCTTCATTAAGTACAAATATATTACCATTCACATATTAAAGATATTAAAGCTCTTTATTTCATTTTACTTGCTTTAGTTGTCTTACTATTTATGTTTTCATTGCAAATAATGTATCGTACCATTATAGATTACTACCATGGTGTACCATTGTCTTGATGTTATAATAAATGGTAAAGATTATTCATTTTAACTAAAAAATCATTAAGTTTTTTTTGTTAACCATTTAGTAAAGTTACAATGGTTTATTTCTTGGACATGTTTCTTGGTAAATATGAAATTGTCATTGTGAGTTTCTTTTCCTATTTTATTTGGCTATAAGGTCTCTCATTGTAGATCTTGTACACTTTACATGGTATCTGAGTGAGATGATGAGTGATCTTGGGAATTAAAAGTATCTTCTAAAAATTGACATGCCTTTTGTATATCCATGACCAAGGAAATAACATGGGCTCCACTTTCTGAGAGCCAGACTCAATGTGTCAATTTAAAACAAACATTCTAATACAACTAACTTAGAAATAATATTTGAAGCATGTGAGACCATGAGTGTGTAGGAGGCTCTACAAAATAACAATTATTATGATGCAATGAAGGAAGAATATAATATATTAATGAAAAAGTATACATAGGTGTTGGCACATTTGGCCATTTCATGGAATAGTAAGACTCATTGTAAACATTATTGTAAGAGTGGGAAGATGTAAATGTGTTATTTCATACCATTGGTATGGGATTTAGGGGTGACAATTGAACTTGGGTCCATCCTCGACAAGATGAGTGGCTTGGGGTTATAAATGAGGCTAGAAGTACTAGCATCAATTTGTCGAAATACCTCTCATTCATCTATTGTAATTTCCTACCTTCCTAATTTTTGGCACATTTAGGCCATTTCATGGAGCAATGAAGGACATTACTAAGGAAAATTTTAATCAACATGAAGGTTAGAAATTTGCTCTATGGAAAATAAGATTCATAAGCATGCAAATATAATTATGATGTGCTTTCACATGATTGGGTGCATAAGAAACTATCACTATCGTGATGTTGTCCAAAATATTTAGGGCATGAAAAAAAAGTTGGCTGGGTGTCCATTATGGTAAGAAAAACAAAAAAGCGGTTGCCATCCTTAGGGAACATTTCATGGGTGATCCCGGGCACTAAAATTAGCAAGAAAAACATAGCTCTGATGAACTTAATCCATCCACTTGTTCAGAAATATTGGAATTTCTTAGACGGAAAGGCTAGTCAACATGCATTTTGACGCAGGACCGTTTTGGTTTTGAGAGGAACAAAGGAGAACGCTCAAGTGATCATGTCCCTGTACACTTGAACAAGAAGTAACAGGATAAAATAGCATTATCCTAGCTTTCTCGGAATAAGTAACAGGATACTGAAAGAGCACTACAGCCACAGAAGCATGGCACATTGGGTAGCAGAGAATACGTGCCATGCATACGGCAACGTGTCCCTGCAAATAGGCAGAACTGAATTATTATATAAAGCCATTTTCCATTGCTCTGTACTTTGATTTGAGACTGTAATTGTGATGTTTATGTTTAAAGTAATCATCTATAGTTCATCTGCAACTTCCCCACAACCCCAGCCATGGTGGACGCGGAAAATGTGGAGATGGCGGCAGCAGAGCAGTGGCAGCAGAGCAATGGCAGCGAAAAGACGCACAGCACGCGGGCGGAAGATCAGCAGCTACGGCACAGCCACCAGACGAACACAAAATAGAAGGGATGCCAAGAAGACACGAAGGTTTTCAGTAATGGCCATGAGTTTCATTAAGGGCATGGCAGCGGCAGTAACTTTTAACAGTGGCAGCAGTAGGTGATTTTTTGAAAGCACCCAAACAAACTGTTGAAAAAGGCATATGAACTCTCCATTCTATGTGATGCCGAGGTCGGCCTTGTCATTTTCGCATCGTGCGGCAAGCTGTACGAATTTGCTCCTCCTAGGTTTAGGGTTTCAGTATAGTTTTGCTCATTACAGACTGCTTTATTGGCCAATCGTGTTTGTTTAGGGCTTACCGTTTGCTACTCACATAATCGGTCCTTGACTTTGCCATTGCTCTTGTTTTGCTCCGTATTCCACAGTTTCATGAGCTTGTAGCTTGCCATTTGTAGCCAATGATTTTATGTCTGTCCTTTATTACGTAAAAAGTTGTAAATACTACCTGCAAGGTGCTAATGTACCTCTGATATTGTGGATATTCGGATCTTCGCGGGCATTCATATTGCGAGTAGTGATGAGAATCATGAGCTTCCAAAGCTCTCCCATTTCCAGACTGTTGTCAATGAAGCAACCTGCCTGAAGCAATGGTGCAGAGCCGAGCACAACTGTGCAGAAAATGTACTTGTCCATGTCTATGGCTGCGTACACTGCCTCTGCGATGGTGGATTTTCCAATGCTCCCAAAACGCCACAAAACTGCTGCCACCACGCTCTTGTCGCTATCCGGTTCCAGATCGCTATCCGGTTCCAGAAGTTCTATTACTATGTTCGCCGATTTCTCTATCGCAACTGTTTTGTAATCAAATAAAATATGATATGACTTAAAAAAGAAAAAAAGGGGGTTATGGGACAACTGTTCTAAGTCCCATATGAATTGAACACTTAACACTACCATGGTGGTTGTAACCACACTTAATTTTAACACTACCATGGTGGTTGTAACTAAATAGGACACTTGGGAACCATAGTTTTTTTTATCTTTGAAGTGGTTGTAACTACAAGGGCCACTTGTCAACTACAACCTCTTTTTCTCCACAAAGGCCACTTGTCACTTGCATGGGACACTTGTCACCTATAACTTGTTTATCTCCATGAAGACACTTGGCAATTGAATGAAGACACTTGGCAACTACATGAAGACAATTGGCAACTACATGGGACGCATGCCAGATGCAACATTTTTATCTCTTTGGTGGTTGAAACCACCCAAAATTGTTGTAACTTACCTAACTTGTTGGGCAAGTAACCTCCTAACTTGTTGGGCAAGTAATCTCCTAATTGGTTGGCCAAGTTACTTGGGAGAGAAGTTAGGTGAGATATTTTTAAATATGTAACTTCCCTACCTACCTTGGAACCCTATAAAAAGGCTTCAAGGGTCAAGGAGAGGGAATCATCATCATGACATTGGGACTTTTGGGAGGTCTCATACATCACACTTTGGAAGGCTACTAATTAGCACTTGGGCTCTCACTTGGAGACAATTTGAGTCTTGGGGAGAAGAGCATTTTGTAAAGAAGAAGTTGTGATGATTGCTTGCAAGATGGCTTGCTAGAATAAAGATTTTAGCCTCTTTGTCATGGTCCTGTGAGTTATGCATTTCATTTTTTGTTTTGTTTAAATTGTCTAGCTAGTGGTTTAGATAGTATCATCCTTGGCAAGTAATTTTGGGATTTTTAGATTGCTCTTATTGTCCTTGTTGCCCGATAGAAATTTCTATTAGAATTTTTCCATAGAAGCGCTTGTGTTTAAAAGCCTTAAGAGCATTTTAGTAGTAAATTTCATTATTGTGCAACGTGTGGGAATATAATATATTAATGAAAAAGTATACATAGGTACTAGTAAAATGTTCACCATAAATGAAAATATCAATTAGCAAATGATTTTTTCATATAAAGAGAAAGGTTGATAACATAATGGATAAATATAAGGTTTCATTGGTTGTAAGAGAGCTTGCACAAATAAAAAATATTGATTATAAAGAAACATTTGTATCCATCATGAATTAGCAAACTGTAAGGTGTATCTTTTCCTTAGCTATTTCTTATGATTAAAAATTATATTAGCTTGATATTAAGTCTATTTTCTTGAATGGAGATCTGCAAGAAGAAATTTTTATGTATTAACTTAAGGACATTATGGATTCTACTTTTTGTAATTATGTTTGCAAACTAAAAAAGTCCCTTTATGGGTTAAATCAAGTTTACCAAGAATGATACATCAATTTTGATGAATTTTTACATGAATTGGGATTCAAAAGATCAAATGAAAACACCATTCTTTATGTTATAGAATTAAAAGAATCACATAGGACAATAATAATATTGTTATATGTTGATGATATTATGATAACTAGGGATAATGATCATCTAATTAATTAGGTTAAAAATTAGTTAAAAACAAATTTTAAGATGTTGGCTCTAGGCCTACTCAGGTACTTTCTTAGTTTTGAAATTCATTAGTCATTACCCCACATATAAGTAACCTAGAAGAAACATGTTCTGGATTTATTAAAAGAATAGTTTATTATAGATTGTAAACTAAGATCAACACTATTGGATTCAAAAAGTACACTCCAAGTACATGATTTTGAATCCATTTTTATCTCGTAGTGTATCAAAAGTTGATTGGAAAGTTAATATATTTGATAAAAAATTGACCATAGATTTCATATTCAGAAAATCTATTATTTCAATTCAATAAAAAAACATACCAATATTTAAATGATTTTTTCCATGGATATACTAAGATACTTAAAATGCACAATTGATTATTAACTAAATTTTAATTATCCTTCAAAAGATAATTTAGTAGGTTATACAAATGCAAACTATGATGGTAATGCATCTTAATAATACTTCACCATAAGTTTTCTCATCAAGCACTATGGGAATATAATATTATGATGATCAACTAGATAAAAAGTAATTTACTTATCCTTAATAGATTTTGTGTATAGGACTATAGTAAATCTTGTTACTAAGTTAAAATTACTTCATTAATTATTCACAAAACCTAAGGAGAAAGTTTTGTTGGCAATCACAATTTTATGTAATAATCGAAGCACATTCAAGATAATTAAAAATCAAGTGTTTCTTGAAAGAAAAGAGCATATTAATATTACTATTCACTATATCCACCATTATTTTTCTAAAGAATTTATCTCTAGAATTTACATAGACGTTGATGGCTAGCTTATTGATAGTTTCATCAAATCATTGAGTTTTAAAAGTTTTACGAAATTTGTAAATGGATTGAATTTGTAATCTTTGTAATAAAACTTATGTTTCATTTGATGAATAATGTTAAAGATATTTAAACTCTTCATTTGGTTTTACTTGCTTCTATTATCTTATTATTTCTATTTTCACCATGAATAATATATCACACTATCATGGTTCATTACTAGAGTGTATCATCATCAGAGTGTTATAATAAATGGCCAAGCTTGATCACTTTAATGAACAAATCATTAAGTTTTTTTGTTAACCATATATTATAGTTACAATGTTTTATTTCTTGGATACATTTTTTTACTTATCTTATGTCACATCCCCATTCCTAGATGATGCTGCTACCTAATGAAGATGGTGCCTTTTCATAACAAGAATTATTGTTATCTTAACAAAGACCCAAAAAGACCCAAAAGGGTAGTTGTAATTAAGATCTGAAAGAGCATGTTGTAATAATGGACGTGTCTCTTAAGGTAACATTTGGGGGTTTGACCTAGCACATTTATACCTAGGCTTAGAGGTTGTGCTAACCATGGAGTGGTGGAGCTAGTATAGGCAAGTCATGGAAGTCGAGTGAAGCAGGATAGGAAGTGGACTAGCTATTCCTTCTAGCTGGTTATAGGCCTAACTATGGTGGTAGTGTTGGATTTTTTCTAAGGGATGGATGCCAAAGGAAGAAAATCCCAAGAAACACTCTTAGACTATGATCCAGATACTCTTTTCTATATCAATAAAGCATTCTTTTCTTTCTCTTTCTACACTTTCTCTATTATTTTCTTTAAGCATAATGTAAAATGTTACATATATTGGACATTTGGTATATTGTCTTCTTATGCATAATGTCTAGTATAGTGTATATTTGATGCTTGCCATGACATCCGAGGATGGGATGTCACATCTTAAATAGTCATCACTAGGTGAACATAAAATCTTTATTGTAAGTTTCTTTTTACATCTTATTTGGGTACAAGATTGTTCATCATAGATCTTGTAAACTTTACATGGCAATGGAAAAAACCATAGTCATGTAAAAGGAATTATAACCTTCCATCTCTAAAAAAATGCAACATTAGTATGGAGCTTCACGATCATTTAATGACTATTCCATTGGGATATGTGAAAAACATTATAACTATCATTAGTGGGTTATCATATCTAGTAGATTTTCTAGTTATCTATGTGGAGAATTGTAAAGGAGAGTTTTCCATCATCATGTAAAGAAGTTAACTACGTACAATTGATGCTAAGATAAGAATTAAAGATATTTCCTTGAAAATTTTCAAGAAAAATGAATATGAAGTAATTGAGAAGAAAAGAGTTCCATGCATTGCATAATGATACATGGTACAACTGCATGAGAAAAATTAGACTATTGAATAGAAAGATACCATAGCATGCAATTCATTTGAAGAAAAAGTATGTGTAAAAAATTATTTATACATGATAGTTATAAAATAAGAAGATACCCAATGGTTGATGGTAGATGAAATCTGCAAGTCTATCATATGTATAGAACCACAACAAGCACTCACCAACTCTTATGTAGATATGGTTGACGATATGGAGGAAGTATGATAACTTTTCTAAGTAGGAAATGTACAATAAGAAAACATTGAATAAGTAGAATTGGAAAGCCTAGGAGAATTGGTGTTTGAGCCATTTAAATTACAAATATTATCAGAATCACTTGAATATGTCTTTCTTGAAAATGGAAAATTGTTAATTATCAATGTTGAGTTAATAGAAGAATCAGGAAAAAAAAAAGCTATTGGAAGTGGTGAATCAATGACCACCAACTTTTGCATGGTCTTATGATGAGATCACTCAAATTCATTTACATATATGCCAAAAATACATATACATGGATCCTATAATCAAGCTAAAACACCAATATAAGTGTAGGCATAATCCCAAGCAAAAGCAAGCAATAAAATAAGAGATTGAGAAACTTATAAAAGCTAGATTCATCTATCCTATTGAAAATAGTAAGTGGCTAAGCCCACTTGTCATCATGCCAAAGAAGGAAGATAAATGGTGAATCTACATAGACTTTAGATTGTTAAACATGAAAACCTTCAAAAACTAGTTTCCACTACCATTTGTTAATCAAGTGTTGGACACTATAGTGGGATACAACTCTTGACCTTTTGGTATGTCAAAACCTTGGAAAATGTGCTTGTATGATCTTGTAGAACTAAGAAAGAGTAAGATAAAGACTCTAAGAGATTGAGACAAGAGCTTAGATGAAGAAATCATAACCAAGATAAGAGCTTCATGGTGTTAAGACAAGGAATAAGTTGAGACCAAGACAAGAGATGAGTTACCAATCTGAGATGACAAGAAGTCATAATGAAAAAATAAAGACTACAAGATTGCTTGAATCCTACAAGCCAAACGAAAGTGTTTTAGTATCTACCTAGACATCTCAAGAGCTTAGTAGATGTCCTAGAGGTGAAAGCTTAGTTTTAGGCTAGATGTCCCAAGAAAATAATAGACATCCAAATTGCTATTGGAACATCCCAAGTGAGACATCCCACCTACATGTGGCTATTTTTCAAAGAGACGTCCAAAGCTTTAATGGGAGGTCCCAACTAGACATTTTCTAGCTATTAAATGAATTCCAATGATTATTTGGAAAGTAAATGACTATAAAATAGAATGGAATCCTTGTGAAAAGGACAAGTGTTGTTTATTGAAATACTCATTCATTGTGTACATTAAGTGAATTTGATGTGTTCCTTCATTTTTTTATCATTTTAAAATTAATTTATATGAGCTTAATTGCAAGGAATTTGTAAATTTAGTTACATTCTCTCCTTGATTCTTTTTCTCTGTTTGTAGCCCTGTGGTGTTGATGTGCTTCTTTCAAGAAGGCATTTTGTGAGCTTATTGGGATCTTGTAGGATTGAATGTGTTTCAAGTGGGAAAACACTTTGTGCAAAGCTCATGTCATTATAAATGTTATGGAATCATTGAAACCATATTTTGAGCTTGCTGGAACCTTGTGGGATTGAGTGTGATTCCTGAAAGAAAATATTCCGAGCGAAGCTCAAACATTGTAAAGGTTGTGGTGTCCTTTAAACCACTTTTTGAAGAAATAAAGTCCTGAGGTGTGCAAGGATTCTACTCTTTAAGTGTGGATGTACTCAATTTGGAGAGCCACATAAATTTGAGTGCGAGTTTGGTTATCTTTGTTGTTTAAATTGGGGAACTTATTCAACCCTCCTTCTAAGTTCTTAATCCTTAAGTAGTATTGGAGTCTAGCAGTCTCAATTTTTGGAGCTTCACATATCAAGAGTGTACAATGGAAGGAACATCATACACCAAGAAAAATTTATTATAATAAAAAAAAAGGAGAGTTTAGAATGTATACAAGTGGTGCCTTGGATGCCACAGTTAGCTCCACAACTTTTGAAATTGTAAAACCTTGCTGTATTCCTCACCAAATTTGCATCATTGGTGGTTCAAGGGGATAAGATGTGTGTGTGTGTTGGGGGGGGGGGGGG
>MNCI01036463.1:777719-793754 GCA_015680685.1 Gnetum montanum | reverse complement strand
GATTAGCATTTAGTAAGCTGCAGTTGCATAGTTTAGGGTGTGTCCGGTAAGTGGGAACGGATGCTGACACTAGTTAATTTAGACTTAGAACTCTAGTTAGAGTTAGTTTAGTTTTCTCAACCCTTCTCCTGATAGCATAGAAGATAAGCCAAAAATACCAAAAAAATCATATACCTCAGACTTGCTTAACCATACACCGTGACACATACAAGCAAGCTTGGGAAGACAACGAACGATTAGCCCCAAGTGTTTCTTGTGGCGTTAAGGCATTTAGTCTGCGGAGTTCGACTGGATCGTGCGTGTACGCTCGTTTCATATGGTTGAGTGTAGGGGTACCTCGCCACTCATCAGCCTCCAAATGCTAGGGCTTTAGGAGTTACACCCCCCAACATTGGGCATAGGTGTTCCCAGCATAGCAAAGGTTATACACCCCAAAAAACCCATGAAAATGCCAATATTGATAATCCAAAAGGCTTTTTTAACCCGCCCCCTCCACCCCCACCCCAAGTTCAAATATAAGCATAATATGAATTTTTTCACCTAGAGGTTGAGGCTTTGATCACTTATTAGGAATTTTCAGCCCCAAAACATAAGATATGTGAAATTTCATCTCATGGATTATAATTTTCATGTTTTACAATGAAGTTTTAGCCTCAAGTTCTATGGGGTGAAAGTTAGAATGTCAAAAGATTACAACATGCATTTTCTTTGGTGGTGTTCCATTGGCTCCTCTTTGTTGATGTTTTGAGGATTGATCCAAGAGGCACTGACAAAATATAAAACACCACTAAACATTCATCACCAACATTTCCACTCTACACTTGATTCAGTATTTTTGAACAATGCCAAAGAGTACTTATCATGATGGGATAAGGCTATGATGAGGTGGTAAAATTTATAGGTTACATTTGGTCATGAGTGTTAACAATGAATTCTAATTGTTAACGTCATGACTATGATATGGCATTGAAATGTTGATTAATCAATTAGGACTTCATGCTTCATGTTTTTGAAGTGTTGGTTACTTGGCAATGCATTTTAGGAACAAACATTTCACTCCAAGGTTCCTTTGGTCATTAGGCTCATCCCTTTGCATGTTTGGAGCCATAAATTTATCTTTTGCTCCTCATCAGCCTTTCAGCTACTTAGCAATTTTCTTCTCCATTTTTTATGGGCTGAAACCTTCATTGGATTTATTTGCTAAGGTGGGTTTGATACAGTTTTTCCATCGAATGAGATGTATTACATTTGATGAGCTTAATGGTTTTTTCACTGTATGATGATGAGCGGCAAGCTACCCCTACTCTCAACCATACAAATACAAGCATTTCATACATGATCCGGTCTAATTCCAAGGACTAAGTGCCTATGCACTTTTGTGGAACAGGGATGGGTTGATTGATCATTGTCTTCCCAAACTTACTTGTATGTTATGATTGTATGGTTAAGTAAGCTTGAGGGATATGATTTTTATAGATTTTATGTTTTTATGTCTTGCTGCTAATAAGGGAGGAGAGAGAGAGATAACTAAGTGACTAATTTAACTTAACTACTAATTAACTAGGCTTTAATAATCCTAATACTAGTATCCATTCTCACTTGCCATACACATCTTGAAGCAACACAACACTACTGGGATTACCAAACGCTAATCGTTACTGGGTTACCAAGTGTTACACGCATGCTCGAAGTTATTGAATTGAGTGTAATTTAATGATTTGCTAAATTGATCAAAATGAATTGATATGCTAATAACAGAAATGTAAAGTGCATAAAATAAAATAAAATAAATGCATAAGAAAATAAAATAAAAGAAATGGGTAAGAAAACAAATCTCAAGTGCTGCAAGGATGAATCTAAGAGCTCATCTTTATTACCATACACAAGATGTGCTCAAGTACACAATGCTCGAATAAAGATCCGTCCACACTTAGACCTTTAGCTACAGGCACTTGGAAAATACTCTAACTACAAAAGTTTCACTACTTGACTCCTAGACTTCTTATTTTGAATTCTTCTTAACTTTTCCCTATTGTATGCATGGGCACTATATTTATAGGCTTTGGAGAAACTACTCTAATAATTACAAAAATTGCCACTCTAATTTTAGAGAAACTGCCCCTCTAATTTTAGAGAGAAATTGCCACTCTAATTTTAGAGAAACTGCCACTCTAATAATAACCATTCTAATAATTAGAGTAATTGCTCTAATAATAACCACTCTAATAATTAGAGTAACTGCTGTAATAATAACCACTCTAATAATTAGAGTAATTGACCTAATAATAACCACTCTAATTATTAGAGTAACCACTCTCATCATACCCCCATGATTGAATGAAAACTCGTCCTTGAGTTCCTTACAAAATATTTTGAAGGCATGGGATTATTGACTAATTGACAATTGACAGATGACAGACTCAACATGCCGAGTGAACTGATCAATAAGCATATTACAATATTGTGGTGAACACTCGCACATAAATGACATCCAAGCCTTTATTTGATAGCTTGTAGAGAAAGAGAGAGAAAGAAAATGAAGTGTGTTGCCGTCAATGCTAAGATTATACCTTTCATTATTTATCCATAGCCACGCCACTAAACTTGCTCCTTTAGTAAATGCTCCAGTTCTAGTCCATCTTAAGTGCTTCCTCCAAGCCTAATCCATTATTTGTATGATCACCATCTACACACACAACATAGTTACAAATGAGCAAGGATAGATAAACCACAATGCAATTGATATCTTGCCTCTATATGAAGCGCATTGGCTGGGTTGTGGTTATGGAAGAAACTAGTTCGGAGATTTATCACAAGTGACTACCCAAGGTGTAGGGGTTAGGAAAAAAATGAAGAAAATTGAAAAAATTTGTGCTAGGGCCTCCATGACTAAGAGTGAACCTTTGGTAGCTATAATATGGAAAAATATGAGAAACAAGAAAGATGGGAAAAAATAACAATGACAATGCCAATAAAATGGATGTCATGGATGAGAATGAAACAAGAAATGATGGATTGTAGGAAATGTTTAAGGGAAAGAAGTTAACAATTGCACCAAAAAGGAATGCCAGTGGGTCCTCCCCAAAGCAGGCTCATGCCTTTTATGCCCTAACAAACCCACAAACTAAAGAGTCCATAGGCTCTAGGAATGTCATTTGGAAGCAAGAGTTAAAAACTTACCCACAAGAATTCACCAAAGAAAAATAATGCATCAACCCAGAAATGAAATAATGATAAAACCAAAAATGAGGTGGAAAATGGGAGGAAAGATGGAGAGGAGAGAATGGAATGGAATCTCAAGAACAAGGTTGTGTAAAGCCCCTTGTGTAGTCTATGGTTAATGCGATTGATTAGAACTCATCTCAAATATAGACTCAAAGAAGCCACATCCAGTGACCTCGCATCAACACACTTGACCAATCCATCCACTTGAAGCAACAAGAATGCTTCCACAAAGAGTCACCACCATTCCGAGGAGAGCGAGATGGAGAAGTAGGAAGCAAGAAAGGGCCTTAGTTAGAGGGAACCTTCAGGCATGGGTAACATGTCTTTCCGATTTCATAACTAGTGCTTGTAGCCCTTTTATTTGGTCTAAGGGATGTGCTTTGAATTTCCATGTTGTTTTTTTTTTTAAAATGGGAACCACACCATGCAAAGACCTATGCATTTTTTTTTGCATTTATTTTGTCTAAAGGGTGTGCTTTTTTTTCTTTTATATTTATGCATGAGAACCACACCATGCAAAGAATTATTTTTATTCACTTGGCTTCCTAATTTTTGAACAATGTCAAAATGGTGGAAAACCCAAGAAAAAGCATCCAAGCACCCAAGAGAATGGCTAGCACAAATGCATCGAATCCCCTTGAAGTCACACCATTTTCATCCTTTGAGACTTTCCTTGGTTTGAAAAATACCCAGCCACTAATTCATTAAAAGTTTACTTAGAAAAAGGGGACTGTAAAGTTCCAAGCCAAAGGAGACCATAGAGTTGTATGGATGAGTGAACGGCGTGGACTCATTGCCTGTTTTATTAAAAGAACCACACCTTAATATCAACATCATAATTCAAAGGTAAAAACCAAACATTAGCAATCAATATGATATAATTTAGTCCACCATCATAAGCACTTATTAGATGATGAACAAAAGCAAATCAATCAAACAAAGAAATAGTAAAAATATGAATGATGTAAAAAAAATAAGAAAAGTTGGAAAAATATGTAAAATAAAAATGTGTAAGAAAAAAATTCAAAAAGAACTAAGGGCCTTGAATGGTTAGCATAGGTGGCCATCTCCCCCACAACTAAGTTAGAAGGAGGAGATCCAAAATAGTGAGAAAGTTTGTCCATCAACAAAGGTAGCATGTGTATTGGCTATCCTAAGCTCATGAAAAGGTTTGGTGTGTTGTATGTTGACCAACAGTTTCTTATTTGGGCTCTTAGGTTTGTATATTGTCATGGCCCCTGAAGGAAAAGTTACATAAATAATATAAGGTCCTTTCCATAGTGTTTGAATTTTAGTACATTGTGGCACATGTGTGGGATTCCAGTAAAGAACCTTATCTCCTGGTTGATATTTAACTTTCCTAATCCTTAGGTCATAACGTTGTTTATTGAAGGCCTTGTGCAATTCGTTAGATGACAGGGTAGCTAGTTGATTTTCATCTAGCAAGTTAAGGGTTACTAACCATTTTTTCTGTGCTAGATCAAGGTCAAGGTTGAGGTCACATGTCATGGATAGTGTACGGAGGTAACCAATATGTCCAAGGAATGATCAAATATCTTTGACAGTTTTTGGTTGATGGGTAATTCCTTGGATAACTTTGATTTTCTCAAGGACTACCTCTATCCCTATGTGTGAGATTTTGTGTCCTAATACTACACCTTCTTGGACCATCAAATGACTTTTCTACTAGTTGAGCTTCAAATTAGGTTCTACATATCTTTTTAACACTTACTCCAATTAGTCCAAGGCTTGATCAAAGTTTGCTCCATAAGTGGAGAAGTCATCCATAAAGAACTCCACACCATTTCCTATATGTTCTTGGAAGATGCTTAGAACTAGTCATTGAAATATTGCAGGGGCATTGCACAAGCCAAATGGCATCTATTTGTATGAAAATGTTCCCTAAGGACTAGTGAACGTAGTCTTGGCTTGGTTTTTTAGGGCTATTTGTATTTGATTATATATGCTATATCCATCTACAAAACTGTAATAGCGATGCCCTACGATGGTGTCTATTACTTGGTCGACAAATGGCAATGGAAAGTGATCCTTAAATGTTGCCATATTTAATAGCCTAAAATCTACACACACCCTTCATTTGCCTTCTTTTTTAGGCACAATAACTAAGGGGATAACCCATTCGCTATCAGCAATGGGGTATATGAACCTAGCCTTGAGAAGTTGTTCAATTTCTTTCTTGACTACTTGCTTTAACTTTGGGTTCAAATGCCTTTGTGGTTGTCTTCGAGACTTTATGGAGGAGTCGATGTAAATCCTATGTTGGCATATCCTAGGATCTATTCTAGTTAATTTGGGATATGACCAAGTGAAGGCTTTCGATCATTTATTTATTACGTTCAGCAGTTCTTATTTCTGTTGAGGAGCAAGATTAGCATTGATAACTACCAACTTTTTGTTTTTAAGGAACGTGTATTCCATACTAGTGGGTAATGGTTTTAGCTCGAGGGGCTCCTGCTTAAATTTCTCAGGGATTTCCAACTTCCCACAGTTGATATTTTCAAGGTTAAGACTTGGAAGTTGGTGGTGGACTTGCTCTAATGTGTTTATTCTATCGATGTAAGCACAGTTGGTTCCATGCATATGAGTGAATTGCTTTCTTGATCAATTGTCAGCCACTAGGTGTCTTCTTGTTGTGTGGCTGTTTCATACAGGCATCTTTGTATGTTAATCACTTATGCACACTAACTGCATGAAGGAAATGTTAAACTTTACATAAACCATGACATCTACACGTAATTACACCCTATGTCATTGTATGCGATGCACGTAACTTTCTTCTTTTTGATCTTTTCGAATGTATTTTTCTTTGATATTTCTAGGGAAAGATCATGGATTCCTAGGTGTGCATCTATGGTGCTTAGCCATGCTCTTTCCATTATAATTGAGAAGTCCCCCTTATCGTTGTTTACCTGAATCACTAGGAAGTCAGTTGGGTATGACCACCCACAAATAGTGGTAACAATGTCTTCCACCAGTCCCAATGGGACAATGATGGACTGGTCGACCAACTCTAGATGGATGTTGCTCTTTTTCAATGAAGCTAGTTTCCAGGCCTTGTACATTTCTTGAGAAATCAAGTAGACACCAGAACCTTGCATGATGCATTTCCAGTGATTTGTAAATATATCAAAGGACTCCTAGGATCAGAGAATTTCCTGGGAAGGTGGCCAACTTTGATCTAATCAGTGATAACATGTGTTAGCATGATCGTATGTGTTGAGTGTAGTGGTTGAGTTAAAGGAGGCTCTGAAGTTTTGATTAATACTAAGGCATCTAAGGAATCAATCGCTTGTGATTGCAAGGGCTTGGTTGGTTTGTTAGTTCTAAAGAAAGGTCTTTTCTTCATGTGGTTGTTGGAACCAATAGTAGGTTGAGAGTTAACAGCCCTTGTGGCATTACGTTGCTACGGCTGGGTAGGGATTTCACCCTGCATAGCTAGAGTAGATGGTAGTGAAGCTATTGGTGGAAGAGATGTGGCCAGATGAGAAGGATGATATGCTTGTGGAATATCGCCCCTAGAAGAGGGAGTCCCATAATACTTGTGGGATTGGTAGTGAGCTTGAGAAGTGACGTGACTAGTAGAGTCATGTGGGGAGATTGGTTGTTGCATGTAATATCTATACAAGTCAGGTTGCTAGTAAGGATATTGTTGCCTTGGTAGTGGCATTCCCAATGATTGTGGGTGCTGCCACTGTTGATATTGCTCAATCGGTTGTGTTGGAGTTCCACTTGGATAATATGTTAAGGGTTGGTGGAATTATCTTGGATTACCTTGAGGATAAGGTAACCTTCAGGGTGCTTGCCGTTTGTTTAATCATGGGTTGAGTGTATACACCTTAGACTCCTATAGATGTGAGATTACAGGGCAACATCCCTTAGGATGGTCATATTGACATATTTCACATCCACTATCATAGTTTGTTTCCGACTCCAAAACCTCTTCAATGCTAGCAACTTTGCCCTTACCCTCACTACATGCATGTTCAACTTCTCTATTTTTTATTTTTTCATGATTACTACCTTGCTCTCTAGACTCCTCTACTATTTTAAGAATAGTTTGAAATCTATTGTGTAGGGAATCCCACATTTGGTCTACCTTTTCCGAAACTTCTGATGTCATCTTTTGGATAGGCAAAGTTTTCCTATCCACCATCTCTTTGAGTGGTGACTCTTCTTCATCCTTACAAAATCTTACTCCCCTCTTCCAAAGGGAAGGATCTTGGTTATACTTTTCCACACTTTCTCTCTTCCATAGCTTACCTTCTTCCTTAGCAACTTGCTCCAATAGTCTTTGAATTTGATGGGACCTAAGCTCAGATAGTCTCCCTTGGGCATAAGTCTCAAGGGTTCCTCTCATTTCATGCCTAAGCCCATCCATGAGATGGTGTAATTGATCCCTTTGCGAATAACCATGACCAGGAAAATAGTGTAACAGTGCATAGTATTGGCCCATGGTAGCATCCAAGGGTTCATGTCCTTCTTGTTTCCAGCCTTGGATTTTCTTTCATAGGTTGGACACTTGGGAGTACGTTTGGTACTTATCGTTGAATAATTCTAACATAGTACTCCACCTACGAATAGATTTTGGTTCTAAGGACTGGTACCAACTTTTTGCTTCTTTAACTAGTTTCCGTGGGAATAACTTAAGTTTTTGCCATTTGTTCTCTATGTTTTGTAAGGCACACGCATCATGGAATGCTTGTAAATGATTTTGAAGATCAGTTTTGTATCTCCCTTCAAATCATGGGATGTTGTTCATATCTAATCTCTTAATCCTACTATCTTTCTAGTGCCTTGTTGGAATTCTAACAGCCTTAGTTATGTCTAACATACTTTGGGTAGCAAGTAGGGGTTCATCATGATCATCTCATCCATGGCATCTATGATGCCAATCTTATTTCCTACTCTTCCTTCTTCTATGTCGTGACTCTCTAGAGTGCTCTTGTCCCCTTTCCTGGCTATTTCATCTATGACTTCTAGTTTTCCTACCTTTATCCCCATGGTCTTTTTCTTTATGACTACGTCTAGAAACTGAAGGAGAGGATGAAGGTGAAGAATAAGGAGAATCATCACCATGACGGTGTCTGGTACCTTCTCTTCTATGGTCTTGACCTTGATTGCGATTGCTATCAGAATGTTCATCTTTATCATGTGTCTGTGTTCCTTTTTTGGATCCTTTGTGCCCATGGGTATCAGAACCTGGGTTATGAATAGTGGAATGAAGATTTTGATACACAACCCCTTGGCCAAAGTTAAAGGGAGGAACATCATTGTGTGGGTGACTGCGTGAGGCAGGTTCACCACCCTCATTTTCGCTTAAGACATATGGGACATCCTATGACCACTTATCCTTCAAAGACTTATGATGTCTCTCCTGTTGCAAGTCCCTTTGATGTTGTGCCTCTATGGGATGGTATTCTCTCGAGTTATGATCTTGCACAACGTATTCTGCATATAAGTGCAGCATGCCAATTCGTGTGAGGGAATGAAGAAACATGCTTGGGACTGAACGATTGAGAGGTAACACTATGTTACCCTATAAGTCTCACCAACGCAGTTGTTCATCTTGATGGAGGATAAAGGTAAAGTCTGGTATATACTTATCAGGATGAATATATACCACTCGAACTTGTTGAAGGATTGGCATATCAACATCATGTGTATTATGTTGCTGATTATTTCCTATTTCAGACCTAGGTGGTGAGGTGCTTTCATACGAAGAAGGAGACACACTTGTCTATTCAGTGTGTAATGTACTCTCGTTTATTATTTCCTTAATCAACCCTAAGGGTTCGTTCCAACGATGTGAATGATTTCATATGTTCTAGTTAGCGCACAAACAACTAAGTCCCTAGCAAGAGTGCCAATGATGAGTGGCAAGGTACCCCTACGCTCAATCATACGAATACAAGAATTTCACGCATGATCCGGTTGAATTCCAAGAACTAAGTGCCTATGTGCCTTTGTGGAACAGGGATGGGTTGATTGATCGTTGTCTTCCCAAACTTACTTGTATGTCATGATTGTATGGTTAAGTAAGCTTGATGCATATGATTTTTATAGCTTTTATGTTTTTATGTCCTGTTGCTAATAAGGGAGGAGAGAGAGAGATAACTAAGTGACTAATTTAACTTAACTACTAATTAACTAGGCTTTAAACTAATCCTAATACCAGTATCCATTCTCACTTGTTGTACACATCTTGAACCAGTGCAACACTACTGGGATTACCAAACACTAATTGTTATTGGGTTACCAAGTGTTACATGCACGCTCGAAGTGATCGTATTGAGTATAATTTAATGATTTGCTGAATTGATCAAAATGAATTGCTACGCTAATAATAGAAATGTAAAGTGCATAAAATAAAATAAAATAAAATAAATGCATAAGAAAATAAAATAAAAGAAATGGGTAAGAAAAAAAAATCTCAAGTGCTGCAAGGATGAATCTAAGAGCTCATCTTTATTACTGTACACAAGGATGCTCAGGTACATAATGCTTGAATAAAGATCTATCCACACTTAGACCTCTAGCTACAGGCACTTGGAAATACTCTAACTACAAAAGTTTTGCTACTTGACTCCTACTAGACTTCTTCTTCTGAATTCTTCTTAACTTCTCCCTATTGTGTGCTTGGGCACTGTATTTATAAGCTTGGGAGAAACTACTCTAATAATTACAAAAATTGCCACTCTAATTTTAGAGAAAATGCCCCTCTAGAGAGAAATTGCCACTATAATTTTAGAGAAACTTTCACTCTAATTTTAGAGAAACTGCCACTCTAATAATAACCATTCTAATAATTAGAGTAACTGCTCTAATAATAATCACTCTAATAATTAGAGTAACAACTCTAATAATAACCACTCTAATACTTAGAGTAACCGCCCTAATAATAACCACTCTAATTATTAGAGTAACTACTCTAATCATATGACATGTGTTACATTCAACAGACTTGTAGGGGAAGAATGATGAATGGATGTCATATGGATAGAATGCATGAGTGTTGAACATTGGTCATCATTTTTATTTAGGTTGAGAAAAGTTATAATTAGGCTTTAGGTTTGAACTCAAGGAGAGGTAATAGGAATGAAGTCAAATAAGCACTCTTGGTATAGCAAGACCAACTCATTGAATCTTGTACATCGAGGTCCATTAGTGACTTGCTACTATAATGAGTTTCACCTTCATGATGAGTCTAGGCTTTATCTTGCAAACACAACTTCAAGAGAACAAGAAACAATGAAAAAGAAAACATGTTGTTACATGATAATTCATAAGGCCATATGAAATGGTCAAAAAACCAAGCTATCATAGATCACATATGTTACAAAGTTTAACAATTTATTTGTGGTGTAAAAAGATGGAAAGAATTCATGTAGGCTTGCTTGTTGTTGGTTGCAAATATTGTCATTGTTAGTTATTGGTTTTCATGGGCTACATGTAGTAGGGCTTTAGGTAGGAATGATTGACCAAATTGGCCAACTCATTCCCATCCATGTTTGCTATCTAGAAGGCTCCACTGCTATAGGCCTTCGTAACTAAGAAAGGTCCTTCCTAGTTGGCTAAGAATTTGTCTACAAGCTCATAGATAGCTTTGAGAACTAGGTCTCTTTACTTGATCTTACACTTGTGCAAGTTATGGTGATGTTATCATTTTATCCTCTCCTAATATTGCTCGATGTGAGCAAGCATTCACAACTATTGTTCTTCGATCGAGTTGAGATCCATTGTGCACAACTCATTATTCTATTCATCATTGATGAAGTTCGATAGGGCTACTTAGAGTAATGGAATTTGTAATTCAAGAGGTAACACAAATTTAGAATCATAAACTAGGCTATACTGGATTACATGAGTTGTGGTTTAGAATGTTGTTTAGTAGGCTCAAAGTACACGAACAAGTTGTTCATGCCACTTATGCTTACTATTACTCGACTTCTTCAGGAGTAAGCTTATGATGGCATTATTGCTTGCTTTGGCTTGTCCATTATCTTGGGGGTAATATGGTGATGAGAAGGAATGCTTAATGCTTGGGTCATGACAAAAGTTTTTCATTTCTTGCCTACTAAATTATGATCCATTGTTTATGACTATGGTCATAGGTATACCAAAATGGACTACTATGTTATCCAACATGAATCTATAGACTTGTTGAGATGTTATCTTTCTTAGAGGCATAGCTTCAACCTATGGACCTTTTGGTTTTAGTATATCAAAACATTAAGAAATATGGAAGATAAGTTTGTATGTATGTATGTGTACTTGTTATGCTTGCAAGACAAGAACTTGGATTGAGCAAAGTTATGGACAAGGAATGAACTATTTAGAGCTTAAAGGAGAAGGTCATCCATGTGGCCTTGAAACAAACGTTCAAAGAATGTGAACAAGGACCTAATATCCTAAAAGCAAGGTTGGCATCATTAAAGCATGAAAAAGAGCAAGGATATGGGCAAAGAATGAAAGATTCATCATGTAAAGAAAGTGAAGAAAGACATATTTGGGAAGTAGCAAACATATTGACAAAATTGGAGATAACTTAGATAAGTGCATCTTTAGAAATGGTAAGACATCTTTCTTAGACAAAGATGTCTTTCACAAAGCAAAGACATCTTTATAGAATGAAGGCTAGTACAGAAAGACATCTTCCACAAGACAAAGACATCTTCTAGAAGGAAAAATTTAGAAAGATGTCTTTTAGGAAACAAAGACATCACTCATGATCATTATTGATAGTTAACTAGCTATTGCATGAGTTTTGAGATGGATTTAGAAACATGTTAGCTATAAGAAGACTTGATGTGCACTGGGAAATGTGCAAGCCTTGTTGTAATCATTGTAGAATTATTTGTAATCATTAAATTCTCTATTGCTTCCCATTGAATTATCATTTTGGCTTTGTAAAGTGTGTTGTACTTAACTATACAAGGATTAGAAAATTGAGTTGCAATTCTCCCTTGTAATTCTTGTTCTTGTTGCCTTGTAGAGTTGATGTGCTTGAGCTTATTAGTATCCAGTGGGATTGAGTTGTTAGTGCTATAGTATAACACTTGGGTGCAGAGCTCAAGATTGTAAAGGTTATGGAAGCCTTGAAACCACATTTCCAAGCCTTATGGGAGCTTGTAGGGTTAAGTGATTGGTGTTGTGGTACAACACTCTAGAGCAGAACTTGAAGATTGTATAGGGTGTGGATCCTTCAATCACACTTTAAGAGCAACAAAGTCTAGAGGTATACTTGCAATCTATCCTCCAAGTGTGGAGTATCCAAGTTGGGGAATCATGTAAATTTAGGTGTGTACTTTGTTTAATAAAGGTTTGATTTGAGGAACTTATTCATCCTCCCTCTCTATGTTCTATGATCCTCAAGTGGTATCAAAGCCTAGTACTCTTACTCTCTTCAAGAGTAAACATTAAAGAAACACTTAGAATCAGATGGAGCCTAATGGACATTATCAATTGATGCATTCAATTCATTTGTCACCTCTTTTATCAAGGTAAGTATATTATTTCCTTACTTACATTTAGAAGGATAGAAGACTTTGCTTGTAAAGTTAACAATTATTGGAATTATCAAAATAACACTTCCTTTGAGGATAAGTATGAAACATTTTGCCATAGCATTCTTTCTTTCCAAAATTTGTGCATTGAAATAAAAGATGCTTTACATGCCAAGGAGATAAAAATCAAAATTCTTGATGATCAATTCTCTTACTTCAAAAGGGAAAACTTAGACCTTAGGGCTGAGATTCAAAAATTGAAAAGAACGTTTGAGCAGATGAATAAGAGATCTTTGGAGAAACCCAAGAATCAAAAATAGCATTTATCTAGGTTTGGAAAATCTCCTAGATTAGATAACTTGAAATGTCTCTTTTGTTGTAAATATGATCATGTTCAAGCTTATTGTTATCTTAGAATGCATCACCACTCTTGGTTTTTGCAAAACCAGCCTAGAAAGAAAACCATGTAGGGTTGGAGAGAGAAAGAAAAAAAGGTTGAAAAGAATTTGATGGCACAAATTACCTTCTCCAATGACAATGATAGCACATGGTATATTGAAAATGGGTGTTCAAGGCACATGACATGTGACAAATCCTACTTCACCCACTTCATAGAACAAAATTATGATACAGTCACATTTGGACATGACATGGAAGAACCCATAAAAGGTATTAGTACCATAGGGGGAAAAGGTAAAGGATTACCCACTATGAAGAAAGTTTTTTTCATTGATGGGTTAAAACATAATTTACTTATTGAGTCAACTTTGCAACTTCATTTTAAATGTTACCTTTTCAAAAGAAAGTTGTAGAATACAAGATTTATCCATTCGAAATATTGTGATTGAAGGATCTAGAAAAGGAAATGTATATACTACTATATTTGGAAACTCTCCTATCCTTAAATCCAAGTGTTTAGTAAGTTGTGTAGATGATACACATCATTGGGATTGGAAATTGGGCCACATCAATAAGGAAATTCTCCAGACCTTGGTAACAAAGGAAATGGTGCATGATCTTCCTAAGCTTAAAGATTTCAACCTAAATAGATGTTAATCCTTTCAAAAGGGAAAAAAAAAGGGACATATTTGATCAGAAAATTTGTATTTCTACTACTCATCCCTTAGGCTTACTTCATATGGATGTGGTTGGTTCATTTCAAACTCTTAGCCTAGAAAAGAAAAGATATTTTCTAACTATTGTTGATGATTACTGTTTCTTTACTTGGATTGCCTTTTTATATCACAAAGATGAAGTGTTTGATCATTTTTTGAGAATTAGCAATCAAATCTAGAAAGAAAAAGGACACGATATTAAGGTTATTAGAACTAATAATGGAGGTGAGTTTAAAAATGCAAAATTTAAATAGTTTTGTCAAATGAATGACATTCTACATTAATTCTCTACTGCAAGAAATCCTTAAAAAAATGATGTAGCTAAATGTAAGAAAAAAAATATTAAATGAGATGGGGAGAATGATATGAAATGATTGGGATCTTCCTCACCACTTCTAAGTTGAAGTTATCAACACTTCTTGTTACATGTCTAACAAAGTTCTGGTAAGAAGATTCACTTCCAAAACCCCTTATGAATTATGTACTGGTAGAAAGTCCTCAGTAGCTTACTTTGATTTTTTGGTTCAAAATGTTATATCCTAAATGATAAAGATACATTGAGAAAGTTTGATGTAAAAATGAATGAAAGAATTTTCTTAGGTTATTCTCTAGTTAGTAGGGCATATAGAGTGTTTAATAAAAGAACAAATATAGTATAGGAAACCATAAATGTCAAATAGATGACTATGAGATTATTCTCAACGTGATGACTAAACTATTCCCATTTAGAAATTGTCCAACCCACCTTTAGTATAGGATGACAAGAACTTAGAATCTAGTAGTAGTGAATATGAAGAGGAAGAAAATGATGATGATCAAGAAAAATTTTCCACTCTACCAAAAATGCCCAGACTTAGCAAAACTCACTCTATTAACAATGTAATTATAAAAGTTCAAGATGGTGTTCATATAATTAAAGAGATCTATGCTTTTTCCACATATCTTTCTCAACTTGAACCCAAAACTTTTAAGGAAGCCAAAAGAGATGAGGGGTGGATTTCAGCTATGCAAGATAAACTTATTCAATTTGCTAGAAATGATGTATGGGAATTAACACCTAGGCCTATTGATAAATCTATTATTGGGACTAAATGGGTATTTAGAAACAAGATTGATGAAAATGGAAACATCATAAGGAATAAGGCTA
Organism: Gnetum montanum; assembly: GCA_015680685.1. Taxonomy (NCBI): domain Eukaryota; kingdom Viridiplantae; phylum Streptophyta; class Gnetopsida; order Gnetales; family Gnetaceae; genus Gnetum; species Gnetum montanum. Next base: position 778,743 of record MNCI01036463.1, on the reverse strand, counting down.
GGTTGGTTGCCAAAGGATACAACCAACAAGAAGGAATAGACTTTGATGAAACTTTTGCCCTTGTTGCTAGGTTGGAATCTATTAAACTTCTTCTTGATATGTAAGTGGTAAAAATATCAAGCTATATCAAATGGATGTCAAAAGTGCATTCCTAAATGAGACCATATAAGAAGAACTTTATATTAAACAACTTGAAGGGTTTTTTGATTCCATCAAGACTGATTATGTCTACAAACTTAAGAAGGCTCTCTATGGTCTTAAATAAGCTCCAAGAGCTTGGTATGAAAGACTTTCGCAACATATCATGGGTTTGAAAGAGGTAAGGTTGAAATTACATTGTTTACTAAAAGAGAAGGAAAAGTTCTTCTAATTGTTCAAATCTATGTTGATGACATTATTTTTGGTGCCACAAATGAAATCCTTTGTAGGAAATTCTTTGATCTCATGCAATCCAAATTTGAAATGAGTATGATGGGAGAACTCAAGAACTTTCTTGGGTTTTAAATCTATCAAACAACTGATGGAGCCTTCTTATGTTAAGCCATGTAAAAGATATTTGATGAGACGTGGTTTGCGTTGGCCGCGATATCGTGTACGCGATATCGCATCCGACGCGATATCACATCCCCCGCGATATTGCGTACGCGATATCGCATCCTTCCCTGCGATATCGCGTACGCGATATCACATTCAGCCGCCATGTCTATAAATAAGAGGCGGCACCCCCTTGTTTGGGGATCCCAGTTTTAGTGTAGCGAAGCTCTGGCAGTTTGATCCCTCCAGAGTTAGAATTTTCCCGGTGTTTGCCCGCAGTGTGGTGAATGTGATTGTACGGTGTCTTTATTCGAGTGTGTCGTACTTGGACACGCACATGACCGGCAATAAAGATCGAGATTACTTCATCATTGCAGCATTCACTTAGTTTATTTATTGTTATTTATTTCATGTTATTTATTGCTTTCATAGCGCGGTGTAAGTACGACTTGACTACGAGCATCTACGGGTGTGTACGGCTAGTTAAGGA
>MNCI01036463.1:639239-770702 GCA_015680685.1 Gnetum montanum | reverse complement strand
TAAATATTATTTTCCATTGCCTTCAGGAGTAGCATTAGAGTAGNCATACACCTCATCTAGACTAAACCATACGTGACATATGCAAAACTAGTCTAGATGGGAAGACAGCGAACTGCGACCTAAGGCTAACTATCTAGATACCACAACTAGTCCATCTGCGGAGTTCGACCGGATCACGCGTGCGACGCTCGTTTCGTATGGTTGAGTGTAGGGGTACCTCGCCACTCATCAATATTCTACTAATTTATGGCATGGTTGATGTTAAAGTTACAGCTACTCCAATGGCTGCAATTTCTAAACTTGTTAAAGATGATCAAGGTAAGCTGATTGATCCCAAGCTTTATAGAGGTATGATTGGTAGTCTTCTTTATCTAACTGCAAGTCGACTAGATAGCTTTAAGTGTAGGATTGTGTGCTAGATATCAATTAGCTTCAAAAAATTTGCACTATCAAGCTATTAAATGAATCTTTCATTACTTAAAAGGTACTACTAACTGGGGCCTTTGGTATCCAAAGGATTCCTCCCTTGATCTTGTTAGTTATTGTGATGTAGATTAGGTAGGATGTTCTAATGATCACTATAGCACAAGTGGTAATTGATTCTTTTTGGGAAGAAGTCTTGTTTCTTGGACAACTAGGAAGCAAACCTCTATAGCTCTTTCAACCATACAAGTTGAATACATTTTTGTTGGCATTTGTTTTGCTCAATTAATTTGGATGAAAGAGACTCTCAAAGATCTGGGAGTAAATGTAGACTCAACTTCTATCTACTATGATAAAAAGAGTGCCATCAATATGACCAAGAATCCAATCCAACATTCTCATACCAAACATATTAAGATTCACCATCATTTCATATAGGAGCATACATAGAGTGGTCATGTCAGATTAGAATTCATTAGAACCAAAAGTCAACTAGTTGATGCCTTCACCAAACCCTTAGATGAACATTGTTTGGCATCTTTATGCAAGGATATGGAGATAGAACCTTGTCTTATCATGTGAGACTTTTGATTCTTTCTATTCCAAATAAAACAAAACCAAACAAAAATCCCAAATCCAAAACACAAAAAATATTTTCTTTTCTCTATGCATCTTTTTAGGGGGAGTTTGCCTTACCTTTTTGGTTATTTCCAAAAAGGGGAAGAAGTAGGTAAAATGTGTTATTATTGTATTATTATTATTGGGACAAGACTAATCCATTTTCCTAAGTTTTGGACATTACCAAAAATTAGGAGATTGTGGACCTTTGGTTTTGGTATGTCAAAATGTTAAGAAAAATGAAAGATATGTTTGTGTGTGTGTGTGTGTAGTTGTTGTTCTTGTAGAACAAGAACTTATATTGAGCAAAGTTATGGACAAGGAATGAACTGTTTAGAGCTTAAAGGAGAAGGTCACCCATGTGGTCTTCAAACAAACATTCGAAGAACGTGGACAAGGACTTGATATTGTATAAGCAAAGTTGGCATCATTAAAGCATGAGGAAGATCAAGGCTATGGGCAAAGAATGAAGGATTCATCATGCAAAGAAAGTGAAGAAAGACGTATCTGGGAAGCATTAGATGTCTTGGTAGAATTGGAGATAACTCAAATAAGGATGTCTTCAAAAAGAGTAAGACGTCTTTCTTAGACAAAGATGTCTTTCACAAAGCAAAGACGTCTTCATAGAATTAAGGCCAATACTAGAAAGGCATCTTCCATAAAACAAACAAATCTTCTAGAAGGGATACTTCAGAAATACATCTTTTAGGAAAAAAAGATGTCTTTCTAGTATTGGAGGCAAATTCAAAGACACATCTTAGGCACAAGAAAGATATCTCCCATGATCATTATTAATCATTAGCTAGCCATTGCATAAGTTCTAAGATGAATTTAAAAACATGTTACCTATAAGAAGACTTGATGTGCATTAGGAAATGTGTAATCCTTGTTGTAATCATTGTACAATCATTTGTAATCATTGAATTCTCTGTTGCTCCTCATTGAATTATCATTTTGGATTTATAATGTGTGTTGTACCTAACTGTACAAGGATCAAGAAACTAAGTTTCAATTCTCCCTTGTAATTTTTATTCTTGTTGTTTTGTGGGGTTGATGTGCTTGAGCTTGTTAGGATCCTATGGGATTGAGCTATTGGTGTTGTAGTAGAACACTCCAATGTGAAGCTCAAGATTGTAAAGGTTGTGTAAGCCTTGAAACCACATTTCCAAGCCTGATGGGACCTTACAAATTAGAGTGATTAGTGCTACAGTACAATACTCTTGAGCAGGGCTTGAAGACTATATAGGGTGTGGACCCTTCAACCACATTTTGAGATCAATTAGTTCGGAGGTGTGCTTGTGATCTACCCTCTAAGTATGGAGTACCCAAGTTGGGGAACCATATAAATTCATGTGTGTACTTTGTTTCATAAAGGTTTAATTTGAGAAACTTATTCATCCTCTCCTCCACCACCCACCCCCACCCCCCTACATTCGTTCTAAGTTCTATGATCCTCACAACCAACTTCGTGAAGTATTCAATTAAAGTGATGATGAAGGTATGCCCTGTGGAAGACTTAGGTGTTATAAGTTTGATGATATTCAATTCACACCATTGAAATGACCAATTTATCTAAGTAGTATGCAACTTAGTTGGTGACACGTGTATCAATTTGCTATGTCATTGGCAAGTATCCCAAGTTTTAACATTCTATAGGCAGTTTCTTTCCATATAGGACCAATAATAGGCTAATTGTCTAATCTTTGTGGCCATGGCTCTAGGTCCTATATGTTTCCCACATACACCCTCATGAACCTACTCTAGGATTGTGTGGCCTTCAGTTTTACCTAAGCATAGTAACAATATGCCATTGTAGGATTGTCAACATAATGTGTTATTGCCTACCATGACATACTATTTTCATCATTTTCATACAACGTCCTTGTCACATCCCCATTCCCAAATGATGCTGCTAACTAATGAAGATGGTGTCTCTTAATAACAAGTGTTATTGTTATCTTAACTAGACCTGAAAGGGTGCATTGTAATAATGGACATGTCTCTTAAGGTAAATGTTGGGGGTTTGACCTAAGGCATTTATACCCGAGGCTAGAGGTCGTGCTAGCATGGAATGGTGGAGCCAGTACAAGCGAGTCATGAAGTGACAAAGTTGGTATAGGCAAGGGATAGGAAGTGGACTGGCCATCCCTTTTGGTTGGGTTATAGGCCTAACCTTGGTGGTAGTGCTGGATTGCCTCTAAGGGATAGATGCCAAAGGAAGAAAACCCCACGGAACACTCTCAGAGCATGATATAGATAAACTTTTCCATATCAATAAAGCATTCTTTTATTTCTCTTTTTACATTTTTCCTATTATTTCCTTTATATATAATGCTGAATATCACTTATATTTCGCAATGGTATATTTTCTTTGTACGCATAAATCTAATATATTGTATATTTGACGTTTGCCATGACATCTAGGGATGGGATGTCATAGTCCTTTTGAGCAGCAGTCAAGCCTTGTGAAGGTTCATCATGTGTAAGGTAAAACCTGATATCATCATACCATTCCTTTGTGGGATTAGTATAAACTACAACTATGGAGTTATCTTTAGTGTTTTGCATGATGGGAATAGCGCAATTCACAGTTAAGAAGGACAACTTACTAAACACATTTGGCATCACATTGAGGGCTAGCATTATAATGGCATCAGCTATGGTGTTTTCTTTTTGGGGTACATGCTGGATATCAATGTTTATAAATGGTTGTATCAATGTTTTTCCTAGGTCATAGTAACATTGCAAATGCTTGGCTTTACATGCATAAACCTCAATTACTTGGTTAACCACAAGTTATGAATCACCTTTGATCATTAAGTATTTTACTCTTAGGTCATGAGCTACCATCATCCCCCTAATCAAACATCCCTACTCCACTACATTGCTTGTACATGGGAATTCAAAATGATAGGCAAAGTGGTTTTTGTAGTTTTCCTAGTTTAGGAACTAGGCATTTTTTTAGATCTAGAATGATGTGATAAGTAAAATTAAATTTCGAGAAAATCCAACATTGTTTTTAGGTGGGGTTTACATTTTTTTAGTGTTGCTTTGGCATTAGAGTTGGTTTTATGTAGGTTATAAAATATTGTTTTGGTCAATTTTGTGTAATTTTGTTTTTGTTTTTTGTCAAAAAAGCAACACTTCTATATTTTTTATTGATAAAATGGCTAGGGATTTTAAACTTTTACTTCTGTATGGTTATTATTTGGTGTTTAATGGTTATAACAGTGGGTGAACCACTAGATTTGGGCTCACGGTTAATTTTCTATGAATTTTTCTGGTAGCCAGCTCATAGTGGTTCTTCGGTTTTGTGCTATTTTTTATGGTATTTGCGTAATTTTTTTCCTGAAAACGGCTAAGTATTTTGGGGTTTTGAAGTTATCAAATTTTAGTTTATGGTCTTAGGTTTCAAACGGCAGTGACGTCATGCAATTTGGGCTTACGATTAATATTAGGTGAATTTTTTCGTTAAGTGATGTAGGTGTGTTTCCATCCAATTTTTCATTTTTTATGTTAATTCACAAATTATTTTTGTAAACACGGTAGTTAATTTCTATGTTTTTAAGTTGTGGATTTGTAGGTCTTTGTTTAAGCTTTCAAATGGTTCTTGAATCACTAAAGTTGGAGTTATGGTTGATTTTTTATGATTTTTGTGACCAAATTTGGAGTTATGGTTGATTTTTTATGATTTTTTTGATGAGGTCACACGAATTAAAGTTTTTGCTTTTGCGGATTACCCTGTGAAGATTGACACCATTGGCATGTTGGATGATTTAGTTTTTGCTTTTGCGGTATTACCCTGTGAAGATTGACATCATTGGCATGTTGGATGATTTTTCCCGCAACGTCCCATGTTCCTAGGAATACTTGGGGATGTTAGGGATGGTGTAGAATTAGTTTCATCAATGTTAAAAATTTTTTGGTATTTTTTTATCAATGATTTCCTATGCCATTTTCTTTAGTTTTGGTGTGCACTTGGGAATTTTGATTAAACTTGATTAAAGGTTTGCACAGTGTTTTAAATTGATTTTAAGCTTGGAATGACAACATTGATGCTATTGTAAGTGAGTGATCATGTTAGGTTTTCTTAGGTTGTTTGAATGTTGCTTTTTGAATTTTTAAGGAATTTTGAACTAACATTCCTAGAGTTTTTACTATGGCTAGTTTCACCATTAACTATGATGCTTGGAAAATTTCTCATTAAATTCAAAGTGGCGTATGATTAATATTGTACTTGGTTATGATTATGATTGTTCCTAGTTTTTTGTTTTTATTCTAAGTGTTAAAAATATGGTTTTAACAATGTGCATTGTCATTTTCATGCAGGGCCTTCCTTAATCCTTGTGGTGGTTGAATTGGTAGGGATAATTTGCTATATCAACCTACCTAAATCAACATTCCCTTTGCTAACATGATCTTAGAGTGGGGTTCCTTATGGTTCTGGTTGGGGGCTAGAGAGTTCTTGGCCTACCTCTTGCAAAACTTTAGTGTAATGATGTGGTCACACTTATTTGGTTACACGGCCGACATCATTGTTGAGATTGTATAGTCTTAGTCCTCCAATATGATGGTTAAGTTCATAATAGATGATCTTGAGACCTACACTAAAGGTAGGTATTGGATATTAGAAGTACTAGGGGGACCCGCTAGGCATCCCAAATCTCAAACATGCTAGAGATCTCTTAGTGCAATGCTAAGAACACTCTCATGATGGCACATTGGGCCCACACACTATTCCAGAATCCTCCCAATAGAATGTACCATTTGGAAGAGTAAGTATAGTTGTGATAAATTTATTATATTTTGGTTTATTTAGTTTACTTATTCTTCCATGGCTTATTAGTTTCTAAATATCTTGCAGATACAAGGTTAGTGACTAAGGTTTACTAAAGAATTATCAAACCTTGATGGTGGCTCAAACTACAGTGGGTGTATTTACCAAAATCTAAATAATTAGGACCATAGTGGTTGATCAACTGAAGAGAAATTTTGATAAATACACCAACATCTTTTCTCCATCCTTCTAGTGGTTTGTAGCAACTGAGATGGCTCACAGTTGGTGGGTGGCCCCTAAACACCTTGCAAAAAAGAGCACTATTGTTGAGACCTTGACACAACCCTCACTGAGTAGGAAGAAGGACGGTAATGAATTTTTTGTCTATTTTTTATTATGTTATGTTATAGTAGAGTTTTTATGGTTACATGATTCTAGAGTATTTTGGTTTTAAATGTTTTTGTGGTCTTTAATTTGTATGGTTTTAGTTTGTTGTTCTTATTATACTTTAGTTTTATGCGATGTGTCTATGCCTAAGCTAATTGGTCATTGTTGTTTTCTTGAAGGGGCTTCCACCTCGTCGAAAATCACCTTGTTTATTTTAGGATGCCTCAAGGAGACTCTCATCCTAAAATTTAGTGAGTTGGAATCAGCACAACGTTGGTTGAGGGAATAGGCACATAGAAATATTCAAGCAACCATTACTCATGTAGGTTTGCTTGATCTTTTCATGGCATCTAGCCTAATCATTCTTACTACTTAGATGGTAAACATTATTGAATCCTTTGACAAAGGATCCAAGAAGTTCACTACCAAGGTTCATAATGTGCTGATCACCTTGCCCATCAATGAGGGTACCTTCTATGACCTCTTTGGTGTTTCCACTAAAGGGATGAGAGTTGCCACCAAACCAACACAGTAGGCAACCACCAAGAGGAGGTGGAATCATTGTTGAGTGCTTGTCGTGGTTGTTCTAAATTGGCCTTGGAGGATTTCCAAGTACCCAAAGTATGGGAATCCTATCCCTTATTTAGATCTTGTTCCTTCTCGAAGCTTCTATCATAGAAAAAGATAATCAGCATCACCTAGGCATGGACCATGATGAAGGTCCTAACAAAAGGTGCTTGATTTAACTGGGCTACTCACTTGGCCTCTAGGTTACAGGAAGAAATCCTCAAACTCTAGGAGGATCTTAGCACAATATGCCACATGTACTATGCATTCTTTGTTGCATATTTGAGGAGATTTGCAGAGGTCTTGGTGGTGAGAAGGAAGGGATGATGAGTGATCCAAGACCTAATCCAACTCTCTAAGCCTTTGATAAAGCAAATTTATCCAATGATGTAGGCCTAGAACCCAACAGAGGATGTTGGGGAGTCTTTTTCTATCACCCCTAAGGGACATAGTGGTAGGTGTTATGCTTCCCCTAATAACATGGGGATGAAGCCTCATGTTGAACAGGCCAACACTGAGAAGGCCAAGGAGTTGTGTGTTGAAGCTGATAGGGTAGCTAAAGCAATGTTGAAGTAGTCCATGGTTGAAGAAGCATCACCAATCATTGAGCAACCTTCCAAGAGAAGGTTTATAGTAAAGCTTGGCCAAACACATCATGCAGTTACTAGTATGTTCTTAATTTTGTTCTATGCTTTGGTTATTCTATGTTTTAAGTTTTATGTCTTAAGGTTTTGAGATTGTTTTGTTAAGTTGTTTTAATGTACTAGGTTTATTGTTCTTGTAGACAAGAGACAATAACTACTGGCCCAAGCTATAGCAGCAGAGGAGGAACAAAGGTGCATGGAAGAGGCATTCCTACAACAACATGAGGACAAGGGATTATCCAACATTGCATTAATGACTTGGATGTCCTATTTGATGAACTATTGCTAGGTGAACCTCCGATCACCATCTCGGATGAAGATCCAGGTAGGAGGACACTATGGTGTTGTTTGTTATAGTTTATTGTTTCATGTTTAGATTTTTGTTCTAACTGTTCATTGATTGTTACACTTGTTGTAGCTACTAACCCTAAGGCATATGCCTCTACTTATATGTTTTGCATGAAATCATGGGTAGAGGTTCTAGACAAGGTGGAATTCATGCATGAAGTAGCCAAGGATATCATCGATCAATTATAACAAGTTGCTCCCAAAATTGGTAAGAACTTTATTTTATTTTATCTTTAGTTGTTTTATGTTGGTTTTTTATAGGTATATTAGTATTATGTATTTTCATATGACCATTCTTGTTGTATGTTGTGCTTACATGTACGTCTTATGGTTATATTTTTTATATTGCCTAAGGTTGCATGGGACCCAATCATGACATGAAGATAGACTCATTGCCTAGTCTTCCTTCTAAAGTGGAAAATGTTCCACGAAAGTTGTATGAAAGTGAAACTAATCCTGCAATTCCATGTGCAAAGAATTCATGGGAATTTCAAAGGTTAAATGAATCCCTATGGGAACAAGTTATGGTCTTAAAGGAGGAGAATAATAGACGAGCTTAGGTGATCAATGATCTACATGATTGCAAGGCTTTTATGGAGGCCCAAGTGACTAACACAGAGTCCTTACAAACTAAGGAGGTCATGTGGACTTGCTACTAGAATGTCATCCATGACAAGACTACCCTTGCTAGAGAGATGGCAAAGTAGTAGTTGTAGATGAACTTGATCATCCATAAGGCCAAGGAGTGGAAGGATTATTATGCCTAGATTTTAGAGTGGGGCTGAGCATACAAAGACCACAAAAAGAGGTCTAAGGTTGATGGTGAGTCTTATCTTAAGTGGTTGAAAGAGGAGACTACCAAACAACATAAGTTGAAGCTATTGATTAAAGAAATTCAAGCTGAAAGTGCGTCTAAGTTGTTTGAAGACATTCTCACTATGGCTAAATCCCCTACTCCTTAGATCTCTATGGTCGTGGATGAGGTATCTATTGCTACGGTGTCACAGAAGTTGCCCATGTGAATAGATGTTAATAAGAGTAACATCCTCATAGGTGTTAATCTTGGGAATGTGGACTAAGCCCACATGACGAAAGACCAAATCCTCCATCATTTGGATGTTGGCCTTCAGAATCTTCCCTTGGAGTACATCATGCTAGAGTCCCCTTAGGTTTGTTTGTTATATGGTTTTATTTTGTTTTTTATTTAAGTTATTAACTTGGTGTTAAGATATTGATTACTAATTAATCTTCATGTTATTATGCTACAAGCACTAAGTGATACTAGTGGCCCTAGTAGTGGAGGTGGAAATAACCCTCAACCTTCTCTTCTAGATGCCTCCTAGCACCACTAGCTATCTATTTTTAGTTTTCCTATTGATCATGTTTGATGTTAATAATATTATGGCTAGTGTTAGCCAATGATTTAGTTGTGGGTAGTTTTCCATTTTATGATTTATTGTTTAGACATTTTACCATATCATGTGGTCATGGTTGTTATGTTTTAGACACTTTGCTTAGTATTTTTAAGTTTTAGTTTTGGTTATATCATTTTAATATTATGGCTTTATTCACGTTGCACAGTTTTATGTTGCAATTACGGTATAAGGCTACATTGGCTAACTCACATGGTTATAATGTAATAAAAAGGTCAAAATTGACTAGGTAATAAGGTTGTAGAGTGAATTATAAATAAGTTAAAAGGTTGTTTGCCAATTTTAGGCCATGGTAGACCATGAGGCATTTGCTATTTTAAGGTCTTAGTGGGTCATATGTCTTGCTATTTTTAGGCCATGGTAGGTCCAAAACTTTACAAAGGAAAATATATTTTTTGTCTATTTTGTGTTTTGAAATTTTTATGGATTTTTCTAGTGTGAAAGTTTTTATGGATTTTTATGTTTATCATGATAAAAGACAAAAAGGCCTTAAAATTAAAAATGCAAACAAGGGTAAACTTTAGGCTTTATGTAAATTAAAAGTAAAACAAAATGGCACATACTGGTGAAGTGTAAACTAGGCTAAAAGGCTATAGGTAAATATGCCTACATAGTTGTAAGTGCATAGGTCTAGCAGATCAAGGGTACACATCATTTGTGCAAATGTGTCCTAATCTTTGAGAGATTAGAAAATGTGTACAATCTATTTTGCACAAGCTTGTATTCCCCATTTCCCTTACTAACGATGTTAAAGGGGATCTCTCCCTATAATGTATCCCTAGGTCTATCATTGTTGGTTTTGGCATCTTTTTCTCCATCGGGCTAGTTGACTTTGTGAATAGAAGTTTCTTCCTAAAAATTCACGTTAGACCCTTGTTCTATGGTTACATTGTTGATTGCTAGGGGAACTACATTGTCACCATGAATGATAATTTCATCTTGCTCGTAAGGTAGGTGAATTTTCTAGTGGATGGATGAGGAAACAACTTGTAGTTGAGCTAGCCAAGGCCTCTCCAAGATAAGGTTGAATCCTAGTATTTCCTCTACCACTAAGAAGTTGGCTGCTATGGAGAATTGTTCCCCTACCATAAAGTCTAAAGAGATAGATCCCTTGATAGCAACCTGATATTCATTGAATGATTTAAGAGTTGAGGTAGATGCGTGTTGTATGTGTTCTATTAGGCCTAAACACTTAGTGATGGTGTAGGGTATCATGTTTATTGCCACTCCATCATATGCATGCACTCTATGCACTTTATATTATCATACCCATATTGTTATAAAGATGAGAGCCCTGGTTACTTCACTATTTTTGGGATTAGATTTGATTTCACTATCATGAAACACTAGTGATGTTGATCTCACTTCTTCCCTTGGTGAAGATTGTACCATCACTACATGTATGGATTCTTCACTAGTGAGGATGTCCTCACTAATAGGAATGGAAGTCAACATCTTAACTAGTGCTTCACAGTGTGTAGCAGAGGTCATGACAAGGTCATACAGGCTAGGGTTGTGTTCTTTTGCATTAGCGACTATTCAATATATTCCATTGCATTGAAGAAGTCTTTTTTATTGGTTGTGGATCTTTCATTTCTATTGTTCTTAACTTCCTACATGCACCCAAAAATTTAGACTTCATATTTTTATTATTGTGGCTTTACCTCTTTTGCTTTCCCTTGAGGTGTGTGATCCTCCCATGGTTTATTGGTTGAAGTAGCCTTAGTAGTAGAGGTCATGGGAATGGATGAGATGGAAGTGGTCTTCAGTGGGCCCACTTCCTTCCATGCCTTGGCTTGCTTAGTATCCTTGTTTTTATGCTTTTGCACAAGCTTCTTATGTTGTTGGCTCGGTGAATTTTTGTCACTATTAGTTGGTTGGAAAGAAGAAGTCATTGCATTAGGGGTTGTTGTTCAATTGTATGGGTGGACTCAGTTGGAATAGGAGGGGGAGGTACTCTGATTACAAAAGACTCTTTGGGGGGCATTGGTGATGATATCATTACAATAAAAGGAATCCTTAAACTAGTGGAAGTTGAAGGGCCCCTTTCGTTATAAGCAGGTACTCGAATCATAAATGGTTTCCTTGCAAGCCTTTGATCATTGTTGACATTAAATGTTGCTTTGCTATATGGGTTGTTGTTGGTGTTCAATGGGTCTTTATAGACATGCATCAATTGATTCTAAGGCCTAACTAGGTTAGAGGCATCAAGCACCAATTCACCCTTGTCTATCATCTACTGCTAGTTATCTTTTAGCACTAGGCAAAAGTCAGTATCTTGACATAGCAATTGATGATAATGATAGTAACGGTCAAGTTTAAAGTATCTAGAAACTAGAGAATCATCTTTGGTTGTGTGAGTGGGGTCTTTGGCCATCTCACAAATCCTTTCATGCCTCTTGCAGGCATTTTCTATCATTCTCTAAGATTGTATTCTTCCACTCTTCAATAGTTGATCTAGGAGTTTTGATGCCTTTAAGGGTAATCTATTATATTTTAATTGGTCATTTCATTCAGATTTAGGTCTAGCAGTAGCTAATGTAGAGGCCCCAAATGTTGAAGATTAGTTATTATAAGTAGGGGCCTTTGGTTGGTTCATTCTTGGCCCCTAGGTGATAATTTTTCTCTCCTTTGCCACAATGGCCATCATGATGTTGTTTTGTCTTTCCCTCTCCTTATCCTTTCATGGATGTTGGTTTTTATATGGCACATAGGCAGGGCCACAACTAGCTTCTATAGCATCCTCTATGTTCTTGGCTTGGGAGAAGTCCTGACTAAGTGACCATAGATCTAAATAGTATAATTTTGACTTGATAAAGTCATTAATCATACCCTTGAGGATAGCTAGAAGGTGAGCTTTAGCTATCAGTTCTAGAATCTTGTTAAGCAAATTGTTTCATCATTGTATAAAATTTTTGCATTGGCTCAAGGGATCCTTGCTTGACCTTCATTAATTGATCAAGGATTGTGTTAGGTTTCAAGTCATACTTGAACCAGTTCTTGAGGTGCCATTGTGGGTTGTGGGGTTTGCACAAAACATTATGGTGTGAGCTCGAAGGCCAGTGACCTCAGTATGGGTTGTGGAACCAATGGGAGAGGTTGAGTCATTATTGTTGTTGGTGGGTTAAATAGTGAAAAAGAAGTTTGTCTTGGTATCCATGGCACAAAGGGGGCAAAAGGGGTATGTGATCCTTGGTTTACTTAAAGTTCCACAGTGGGCCCCATATGGATGAAAAAGGGTTTAGTGGTAGTCACAATAATCAATCATGGCTGCACAAACTATGGCTGTGTGGCAAACAACATGGAGAAAGGGAAAATTGTTGCTTGCGACACCAATTGTATTTGGTGGTTGTTATAATAGGTGTTGGTCTAAACATGGTTAGATAGGGAGGGGTTAAGGACTAAGAGATCTACCCAATGAAAGAGGTGAGTGGGGTTGAGGTGGGCATGGTAGCTTTGGGTGTCAATTATTGGAAGAGCCCTCCTATAAGATTTTCATGTTCAGACTCAGCCCTGAACTCATCTTCCTCCTCATGTTGTTCATCTAAACTAGCCTTCTTGTCTTCTTCATCCATCTCAATCAACTAAGAAAGGATGCTTGTGTAGGTTTCATTTAAGGGTATCTTGTCATCTGAGGAAGGTATGTATTCCTTCCCATCATGATGGATAAGTTTGTACTTTATTTTTGCCTCTACTTCCATCCTTGGGATGAGCATGCCTACTTGAATTTTGGTAGAAATGAAATGGTATTGGTCTTTGTTTACCAAAACTTTTAGGATTTACCCCCTAAGTCTAAGTGATTGCCTACATTCCTCTACGGTGGGGTGCTTGGGGTCATAAACCCTTATGGCCTACTGGCTAGATCCTATATCAGTGATGTTAAACGGAAAAATGATCAATTGGTTGAATGACACTTTGGTAATGTTAAAGTTGACTTGATAAAAAAATTTAATTAACTAATAAAATAAAAATTCCAGCAAATAGAATTTTTAAAATCTCAAAAGGGGATGTGGCTATTAAACTATTATGTAGTGCAACTGTAAAATACAATGTAGGTTACAGTGAAAGGGGGTACACCATTTTACTTAAGGAAAATAAGATGTTTTAGGTCAAATCCCCACCATGTTGGGCCTATTAGCAATATCCATGCTAGAGGTGGAGAGGGGGGAAGAAGGGGGTAAGACAAAAATTCTTACACCTCTTCTCATAGTGTTGTGGTGGGGAGGTGTTGTTTTCCCTTGGTAGGATTAATGGTTATTGCTAAAAATTAAGGTAAAAAATTTCTTTTTTACAAATATTTTTGGTTGATCTTGGAAAAATACCAATGTTGGCCTCATTGGGAAATTTTCACAGTAGAGTGGAGTAATGTTTTGGGTGATGTACCAATCTTGGCTTTGCAATTTCCAAAAAATGTTGTGAAAAATTTCTCAAAGTCCAAATCACCTAAAACATCCATGCTGGGTTTTGCTAGCAGGGAGATGGATGGTAACGTTGGGTGTTGTGGTAGTAATGAATTTCATAAAAGTTCAAAGATATTTCATACAGTTTCAAAGGTTTTTAGTTCTTGTAGATAGCATTGCTATAGTGGCTAATAGGATTGGACATAGAATTTGGGCAGAGGTCCTCTTTCTAGTGCCAGAAAATTATCATGGTTGGAAAATTCAATCGTTGGAAAAGTCAAAGATCCTAGCTTGAATAGCTTTAACCCCAGACCTTAAGGAACTTTGAAAATAGGATTTGAGGTACCTTGGATGATCTTGTTAATTACCCAGGGACTTATATAGTGTAAATAGGGGTACTAAAGTAAGAATGTAATGCATATCTAAAAAATGAATGCACAAAATTAAAATAAATCTATGCTAACTTGCACAAGAAATAGAACTGTAAAATTTATTATGATAAAAATAAAGAGAGTTTAGAATGTGTACAAGTGTTGCATGGGAAGCAAAGGGTTCACTTCACTAGATGTTTGGAATCTATTAAAGCTAGTAGCCTTGGATGCCAGAGTTAGCTCCATAACTATGAAATTGTAAAATCTTGCTATATTTTTTACTAGATTTGCAGTGTTGGTGGTTTAGGGGGGTAAGATGTGTGGGGGTTTTAGGCTATAAGGAAGAGCCATTCTGGGAGTCTTAATGCCTAGGTTACTCAGCATTGCCATAAAATCTCACATAATCTTGGGTGTTAAATAATGATCACAATGGCTATGGGTTCCATGCTAAAAGTTGCTCCCAAAAGCTTTGTGTCTGCAATGAATTTTTAAATCTCTTGAATGCAAAAGTGAAACCTTTTCATGGTGTTGGAGATTTTCTTATATAGGTTTCAACACCATAATTTTTACTGAAAATTTCTATCCTAATTACTAACAAATTGATGTTACATGTAGCTGTTGCAAGTGTCTAAATATAGCATGGTTTCCACATATGGTAAGTTTTGATACCTCCAAGGTACCAAAACCATTGTGGTTACCAAAAATAGTAAATGGAAATCTTACTGAAACTAGCCTTAGAGGAGCAACGCTAAACCTATAGGAGCCATGTTGAGGTGCATGGGCAATGCTAGGGGTGTAGTATAAATGCTAAGGTTGGAACAATGTTAAGGTGCTGGGGCCATGTTAGAGCAATTAGAGCAACATTGAGACTACAATAGCAATGCTTAGGCTACAAGAGCCAGGTTGGGGCTTTAGGAGTTATACCCCCCCCCCCCCCCCCCCCCCCCCTCTAATGTTGAGGCTTTATGAGTTACATCCTTAATGCTACGCATAGGTGTTTTCAATGTAGCAAAGGTTATACCTCCCATAAACTCCATGAACATGCTAATTTTGGTGGTCCAAAAGGCATTTTTAACCCCCTCCCCCTCAAGCCTAAATATATGCATAATATGACTTGTTTCACCTAGGGGTTGAGGCTTTGACCACTTATGAAGCACTTTTTAGCCCCAAAAGTTAAGGTATGTGAAATTTCATCTCGTGGATTTTAATTTTCACATTTTACAATGAAGTTTTAGCCTAGGATTTCATGGGGTGAAAGTTACAATGCCAAAAGGTTACAACATGCATTTTCTTTGGTGTTGTTTCACGAGATAGAGAGATTGTGAGTTTAGCTAAAAGTGCCATGATTGCTGATGAGTGGCGAAGTACCCCTACACTCAACCATATGAATACAAGCGTTCATGCATGATTCAGTTGAACTCTGTAGACAGGCTAGTTGTGTTATCTAGATAGTTACACATTGATCACAGTTTGCTATCTTCCCACCTTGACTAGTATGTGCTTTGTCATGTATGGTTTAGTCTAGAGTGAGGCATATGATGTGATCCTAAACTAGTGCTACTCCTAGAGACAATGGAAAATAATCTTGATTAACCTAATAAGTAATAGGAAATGAAGTCTAAGCTAGCCTAAGTATGATGAGCATCCGTTCCTTAATCCTCTGTACACATCTTGGACCTCGTGCATGACTACTACTAGGATTACCAAGTGTAGAGCCTAGGTACACTACTGGGTTACCAAGTAGTCACACTTAAATGCTTGTGATTAAGTCGTACTCATTCTATAGTTAACAACAAGAATAGTAAATGATGATAAAGAAATATTAACTAAGAAAATAATAAATAACAATAACAATTAAATAATTAAAACTAAGTGAATGTTGCAATGATAAAGTAATCTTGATCTTTATTGCTGATCATGTGCTTATCCAAGTACATCACACTGGAATAAAGGCTTCGTACAATTACAAGCATCACACTATGGGCATGCACTTGGGAAAATAGTCTAACTCCTACGGAAACAAACTACAAGAGCTTCCCTACAATTAACCCAAAAGATTCCTAAGTGTGGCGAAAGCACACTTATTTATAGGCTAGAACAGACACTGCATAAACGAGGCTGTGTAAACGCATGGATGGATGCATCGACGGGGCCGCATGAATGTGGCCACATCGATGGGGCCCCATCGACACGACCTAGTTAACATAGGTATGATATCAGGGGTCTGATATCAGGACCCATAAAACCTGGTATCTTGTATCAGGGTTTCGATAATAGGGGTTTGATAATAGGACCTGACATACCATGACTCATCAAATGTAGATTTATGATCTACTTTAGAAATGGTCCACACAATGGATTTTATTTTGTCTAAATGCCATGATAGTGATGACATTATAGCTTTTATGCTTCTACCTAGATATTTTTGGGTGGAATTTATTAGAAGCTTTTTGCAAACAATTTTCAATGAGCAAAAAGAGATATATTATTCAATCTCAAATGCATTATTTAATAAAATAGTTGCACCTGTTATGTAAGAAGTAGGATGTGTTAGTTGTATGCAACACTGCCACATTTGTAGAATAGTATGCAATAATCTGATTAGTGAGGGTTGTCGCAATTGTATCTTGGCATCTTTATAGGTATTATTTTAATTATATATAAATTTTATTTTTATTTTTAATTAATTAATATTTTAAATTTTTTGTATATTGGTTTTGAGACCAAGATACAAGAGTTGGTAAGAACAATGTGTCTCATTAATTTTAAATCTTGGAATATTATTCCTTGTTTTGTTCATCGAATATTAATGGTTATGGTTATTTTTTATTTTGTAGGATATTACTACTTACACAGTTACTTTTGGTTTTACAGATCCATAAATTGAAATCTTTGAAAGGTTTATTTAGCCACTTTTTTATTAGTATGCATTTGTTTATTTGAAAGCATTGTTTGATATAGTTCTTTATGGGCATACATCAATTTACTTGTCATGATTGTTGTTGCAATTTGTATGTGCTAAGAACATTTAAGAAAAGTAAACTGTAATACACTTGTTATTGTTTTTAAACTTTAGAGATACCTTGTAATAGTTAAGAAGTGACTCTATTTTCTCCCCAAATGGATTACATTGGTAGGTATTATAATTAAAAACATATAACTTTTGTGGCGTCTAATCATGGTATGAAGTGGTGTAGGTTTGAAACCTACCACCCTCACATAACTACACTTATATATATATATATATATATATTTGGAAAATAAAAGATAGAATACATATAATAAAATATATAAAATGCATATGTTTATAAATTATTTATTATGGCTTAGGTAAATTTACTTGCCCATTTTAACTCTACCTCACCCACCATTAGTAATTTATATACTAATGTGTTGTTGATGTGAAAATTTTGGTCACAAAATAAACTTACGTACAATGTCCAAAAAACACAATTTCATAAGGTATTGCCTAGGGCACCTTGCTTATGGGCATGGCTAGTCTCAAAATAAGTCTTAGTGAAAGAAGAAAGTGGTTGATAACTTAAAGGACTATTAAATTTGGAAATATTAAATTAGTTAAAATAGCTTGAAAAATCATAATATTAAGTAAATAATAAAATAATAGGAGAAAAACAAGACCTTGGCAAAATCATTAATAGCTACAAGTAGCTATGACAATAATGATGGTAGTAAATAGTAGCACTAGTAACAATAGCATCCTCCTCATTTTTCTTGTTGAAGGAGAGGCATAGGTACCATATGTCTTTACGCATAGCGATTGGAGATGTGCTTTATCTTACAACTAATCCTTTAAGTCATCAAAATCTTTCTAACTAATTCCAAATATGGCTTATGATTTGGCCTTGTTGGATAAACACAAGGATGCTTGCATATATGGTAAAAGGCTAGAATGAAGGTGGAGATAAAGTGCTCACAATGATTAAATGGCAAAGAGAAGAGCTTAGGAGAGATGTGATAGAAACCTTGCATCTTGTGGCCTTTGAAGCTTCACATTGTCAAAGATACATACAACATAGGAATGATGCTTATGTTACCATTGAACATGGTGGAGTAGTTCTCTACAAATGTTCTTATAATCTCTTCCATTGGCTACTTTTTATTTAATTTAAATTACCTGAAGCATGATTTCTACGCTCATTTGAATAAGTAAGGAATGATATCTTGGCCACCCATAAATCCCTATGAATCTTTGTAGTCATTTGTTTACCCTTTGAGGTAGTCATAGTAGCTTGTACACCTATTACAAACAATTCTAATCATGGTTTTTACATAAGTCTTTGTTAATTTTATTGTTGTATTAAAACTTAAAAGGATATAAAGTTAGGAATACCAAAACTAGAGTTTCTAAAAAGATTTAAATATGAAAATGTAATATTGTAATAAAACTTCAGCTTTAGTTTCAATTATATATTTAAATATTTAATCATACAAGGTTACATTGATGTATACATCCTTTTACTATCTTAATTTCTTGTTTTAATACGTATCTTTTGAGCTGATAGGACATGAGCATTTTTTCCTAAGAACCTTCATAACTGTCCCACTTATGAGCACTTCACTTTTCTTTAGCATGGATGATGTTGGTTACAACATCAAGCCCCAATGAAACAAACAAAGAACTTATCCTAAAATTGTTAAGTGCTCCACCTTTTTTTAATTTAATTTTAAAACAAGATTATATATTATGTTAGAAATCTAGCTCTTCTAGTTTCTTTAGCTTCTAGCCAACATATAGTGTAACCAGTTGCTATTAAAATAAATTTATGTTGGCTTAATGATGGTGGGTTAATATCTCTAATAAAATCAAGAGCCCATTATGCAAAAAATATTACATCAATAATGGGTTGTAGAGGTGCTAAGCTTCTAGAATATCTACCTTTGTATATTTGACATTGAACACACTTTCGTGTAGTATTGTAAGCATTAGTATTCATAGTTGGCTAATAGTAACTACCCTTTGTAATCTTATGAACTAAGTATTTATAGCCTATGTATCCTTCATCATGTAAATGTTTTATTACCTTATTAGATTATTTTCTATTTGAGGAGAACTCATTTAAAGTTCTTTCTAAAAAGATTACCATTAATCATGGTAAATTTAGAGCTTCTTAAAATTAATAGTTTGCACTTATACCTAGGTAATTCTGAAAGGAAATGATAAAAAATCAAATAATATTTGATATCTTTGTACTAAGAATCATTAAGGTGGTTTGATATAAATGGAACTAGTTTTTTATTTTCAAGTTGTAACACACGTATAAGTATGGGTTCAAGCTTAAATGGGACTTTTGGTTTTTCTAGGGTTAATGCTTGGGCTATCAGTTTGGTTAAACTAGTTCCTTTTACTAGTTTAGCTATCTTTTAGTGAATGCCATATTCTTGTAATTTCATAATCCATTTCACTCTTTTTCTCGTAGGATCTTGGAGCTTTGCTAGAATGACTATAGTAGGATTTAGAATGATTATGATAACCTTTGACTTTAAAAGGTAAAATTGAAATTTTGATAAAGCTTTAAATACTACATATAGTTGTTTTTTTATGGGAGAGTATATTAACTCAACATCTTTAAGTGGATCAGACATATAAGTGATGGGGCATTTTTTCCTAATTAGGTATCTCTTCAGTCAAAATGACAACTACTATATGATCACTTGTAAAGGAATATAGAAAGAAATCATTTTCATACCAAGGAGAAACTAAAATTGGAGCTTCAACTATAATTCCTTTTATAGCTAAGAAAGAGCTTTTGTATTCAGCAGTCCATGTAATTTCCTCATATTATTTTAGAATTATGTTAAGAGATCTTACTAGTTCAACAAACATAGGAATAAATTGCATGATAAAGTTAATCTTTGCAAAAGAAAAATCTCTTAACTCCTTTTTAGATAAGGGATAAGGAATTTATAGGATATTTTCAAGTCTAACTAGTATTTTGTTTCTAATGATAAGTGAATTATAAACCTTTAAATCTTCATATAAGCAAGCTAAAACATTATTAAACTCATGTAACAATGTGATCAACATACCATTTTTGTTAGAATGTAAATGTTTATCTATTCGAATAGGGCATTCTTGATTTTTTTAAGCTAAAATAATTTTATTTTCTACTAATACTTGGTAGTCTTAGTATTATATCACTTTAGTTTCATTATCCATTTTCTCAACTAGAGCTATTTTAGTGATAGCATTGGGTTAAACTTCATTGATAAGGATTGAATAATTTGAATAAGTATGTGAAGCTTCAAAAATCAAATTGTAAAACTACCCTTGACTACTAAGAAAATGAGTAATTTGATTATTGTTATCAAACACTTGTAAACATGGCACATTATTAGGGATGGAATAAAAATCAAAATGTTTCATGATGATTTCTAAATCCCAAGCTCCATAAGAAAATGGAAGGTCAAGAACACAAGAAGTTTGCACAAAAGCATAAGGAATGTGATTTTCGTTCTAGGAACATGCTCGAATATGATACAATAAAATTCCTTGAATAATTCTAACATATATGTCTTATATGCTCTCATTATAGGATACTTATATTCATAAACATTATTGACTTGATTTACAATAAGTTTTGAATTGCTCTTAGACTTTAACTTTAAAAGCTCAAAGTAAATAGTGTAGTTTAGTCCATGGATTAAAGCTTCATATTCAGCCATGTTGTTCATCATGGATTTTGAAAAATAAATTATCTTGTTTTGGAGCTTCCTCAAGGGAAATTAACATAATTCTAGGACTACATCCTCATTTTGATGAGGCTCTATCAATCCTAAGTATCCATGTGTTCAAGTTATTGAAATTTGAAAAGCAAGATCTTTGATCAATATAAGTGTTATCATCATCCTAAATTAGATTATCATCTAGGGATTGGATAGTGAGGATATCAATAATATCCTTATCTTTACAAATTTGTGAAGCATCATGTTAAGAAAGGTCTTTCCATCATGCTAGTGAAATGGTAATGTGTCAACATGAAGTTTAGAAAGTTTACTATAAGTTTGGTAATAGGATGTGGCATAGCAATATACATGGGTTTATGTTATGGAAGGAGTCATTCATTGCATATGAATTGTTATCCAATTTGTACTCCCCATAATTGAGATCAATGAATCCCACAAAATTTACACTTTTATTAGTTGATATGACATAAGATTCATTTGGAATTAAGATGATGTGATGATGGAAAGATTCTCTAGGAATTGTTACATGTTTAGATCCTCCTTTAATTGGAAGAAGAAGTTTTGAGAAATTGCATCTAAAGAAACATCCAGAATATGCATCAAGGTTACATGATAACAATATTCCATAAGTAGGTTTCATGCCAACTACTAAGACATCTTTATGACTTGAGAAATCAAGATATTGCTTTAGGAAAATTTGAATATCTTTAAATGATTATATTGCATGGACATTTGATCCATGAAGTTGAATAACACTTCTTATTTAGGGAATTATTTGGGCTCCTAATTTTTTGTGTACATGAAGAGGCATTACATTTATAGTAGCTCTTAAGTCCATTAGATAATTATGAATGTTCTTTCTTAGTATTTCTAAAGTAGTTAGAAAAAGAGGAGGTTTCATGGATTCTAGCCCCATCTATGAAATGAACTTGTTTTTCATTCATAGGAGTTTTACCTTTATCTCTAGGTTCATTGATCAATCCATGTATAGCTTCCTTTGCTTTTTTTAAATTTCAATAGTTCATATATGAATATGTTAGTCTTAACACTTTGTAAATATTCTATAAGATCATAAGTTTTGATTTCACTCCTAGACTCAAGTTGGTTTTTCTTAGGATGATTATGGATTTTTATTGAAGTTCTATATTATATTTGTTATTATACATGTTAAGGTGGTTTATTCTACTAGGAAGAACATATGTATTTTCCTTTAGGTTACCAGAATTGCTCATGGTATCACTAATCTTCCTAAATTGTGCATTTGCAAGGATAGGTTCATTAATCTTGACTTGCTCAAAGGATGTCATTGGTTTATGGTTAGCTTCACTAGGGATTTCTAGAATCATTGGTAAGGCTTTTCCCTTTTTGTTATTTTGTAATTCTTATGTGATATCCTTGTATAAGGCTTGGAAATGTGAGTAAGACTTCTCAAAATGTTATCTGATGTTATAGAACCTAAAATATTCACCAAGAGCTGCTTCTTCTAGGTTTCCACTTACCTCATTATGTTGATTTCTTGTTTTAAAATTGTTATGTTTTAGTTCAATCCCTTACAAATTTTTTGTAGGATGATTAAGACTTGGTTCATGGGAGGTTGACTCTCAACTTTAGGTAAGTTGAAGGTTTGTATTGTTTTAGGGATAGGGATAAAATATATAGAGGGTTGATAATAGATTATATTAAGGCCTTAATTGATCATTGTTTAGGCTAAGGTTTTGAGGCAATAATGAGAAGGAAGTACCTAAACTTTGAATATTTGGTAGAAAGTTAAGGATTGGAGGGCTGGATTGAAAAGGATTTAGGACTATTGAGTTTTGGAGACCTAGGCCAAGAGTTTTGAATTGGCACTCTAAAGAGTTTGTGAGAGTAATCTATTTAGGTCTAACTACTTTGGACATAGCTCCTTGTAGGTTGATGATATTAGGATTAGATTTGATTGCATATGTGAAGAAAACATTAATGATAGAGAAGAAAAAAGTTTAACATTCCTTCTAATTTTATGCACATCTCACTAGGAACATGTGATAATTGTTGGAGGAAACTTAAATTGTAATCATTAATTGTTTCTCTACTAATCTTTTAGACGCTAGTAAAGCTACTAGAAGCTATAGCAGGACTGGTAAACTTGTCAAATTGAAAGAAGAAATAAGATTTGAAGTCATTTCAGGTTGAGATTAATAAATTAGAAAGGGTTAGAAGCCATTGAATTGTTGTGCTATAGAAGGTAGTCATAAAAGATCTACAAGACACATCATCTTGAATTTTTGTTGTGGATGCCTAATAATGTCTTAAAATTTTGAAGATGTTGATAAAAAGAGACGTATGTTGAAGAATCTTTGGAATTGGATTGAAGTTTTGAAAATTGAAAGGTTTTTTGACTAAAATTTGGATAGGAGGATTTGCCATGTTTGAAAAATGTGAGGGCTTGATCTAGGTCTTATGGAAATATGACTAGCTAGGAAGCTTTGGTTTGTTGTTATCCTAGTTTTAATCCTAGAGTTTTAATAGATCCAATCATAAACAAAGTTAACAATACTAAAGATATTTTTGAAGTCTTTTTTATTCTTCCTTTTTAGAAGGAGACATGGCTAGATGGGAGAGTGTTGAAAAATATCAACGGGACCCAAATCTTAACTTAATAGAGGTCCACAATCATAAAAAGGAGAAATCAATTGATCTCAAGGAGGAAGAACCATCTTTGCCAGTACAACAATCATTAGAGGAAGTCAAGACAAAGATTAATAAGATGTTTGAATGGACGCATAAAAAGTGTGGAGAATATATTGACATTATTGGAGATAAAGTTTTGACAACCCGAGAATCAGGACCAAGTATCATTAGACAATCGGAAAGAAGGGATGAGAAAAATAAGAGCTCAATTGCCAATCACACATATGAATGCAAAATTTGCCTATACGATCACCCCAAGGGCCAATGCCAAATCTTGTTACACCCAGAGTTTGTACAAAGATACTGTGTTCAATCACAGTGGAAACAATCCTAGTCGTGGGGGAAGCCATCCCTAAACTGGGAACACCCTTTGTATCATCTGAATCCAATCGCTTATATAGTTCAACATTTTGTTTCCCCGACTAGGTCAACACACTCTAGCTCACCACATTATTATTCTCCTCAATACTATCAGTCCATGTCCTAAACACAACCACCACCTTGTGTACCTTACACTTCTCCCAAATTTCAACATTCTCATCTGTTCCCTCCTTCTACATTGCCACCAACTATTCCTAAAGTGTTTGCACCACAACAACAACCCACGAACATTACTTGTGCTACTGTTGCCAATACTAGTGAGAGACACCAGCAACATTGAAGGTGTCCCTTCTTTAGACATGACTGTAAGAAGGGACAACACAGTTCCAAGGCCACTGCATTCTCCAACTTAGCATAAGTCCTACACTATGGTGCATCCTCCTCTTTGAACCCAACACCTCATGTCACTTCATTAGGGCCACCAATTAACACTCCAACAACCATATGGTCCAATGAATACAACCACAGAGAGTGACATCTCAATCCTTGCATACCATCTTACGATCTCAAGTATCATAGTGGGTCAACTCGTTATCCGGGAACCACATCTTATAAATTGCCCCACTATGCTTACTATCATCAGGTGTGTGAACCCAAATGGGGTAAGTATGATCAAGTTTCAATATTTCCAACATGCAAGGATCCTCATATTTCATTTATTAGTCTTTTCCATCCTCAACCGTTTAGTTATGGGGGATATCCCTCATTCTAATAACAAGCAAGATTAATAAATATTTTTTTTCATTTTCTTTAATTTTACAACTTTTTGTTTTCTAATTTTTCACTTTTAATTTTTTGTTTTATCTTTTTGTCTTGTTGTATTTTTATTTTATTTTATAAGTAATCTCATCTATGAATAAGATACTCATGTGGCTTGTTGGTTGAGGTGTGTTCTATGTTATCGAGTCTTGAGTGATCAATTATTTGGATAGTAATCCCATTACACCCACTCATCCATTCTACAAATAAGAGGTTCTTTTCGAGGGTATAATGATATTCTTAACATTTTTAAAACTTTAAATTGTACCTAGAATGAAGAAGGATGGATTAAGAGGGAATGATTAAGGTGTGACACCAAGGGGACTTGCGGATTCTCTTTGGTGACATCTGTGAGAGTTATCATGCAATGTGGTTGTACTAAGATCCTTGAAGATCTAATGTAAAATGGGAGTAAGAGTAATCAAAAGACACTCAAGAATCCAATGTTGTTCTAGGGGGTTCCATTGGAAAGACATGCACCCATGCCTAAAGGTTCAGCTTCTCTGGATTCAATAGTTCAAAAAAAAAAAAAAAACAAAGAAAGTGCCACAAAGCCAGAGTTACTCCTCCCTTGAACAAAATGCCAAGTGATCGTACACCTTGTTGTTATGATACTCTTATAGTCACTCATCATGGAATGAAACAATGTGGTGTCACTGATCAGAGGAATGGACTTGGTCCTAATCTTGGAATGATGGGTTAATGACACATTAATCATGCTTTACACATAGGATTCACTGTGCCCTGGGTCAGGTACCTCATATCCCAATCTCTACAATCCCTTCTATACCCCGCCTCATCTTGTTGTTTATGTAATTATAACTTGTGTCTTGTGTAGCATAGAATTTTGACCTCATTCTAGTGTTACTCACATGTGTGTATTTTGTGGAACCAATGTGGATTACATTTAACCCTTCTAGTGCCCATAGACACTTTTAGGTGTGGTTACACAAGGGCATTATAGGTTGGAACTTGCTTTGGGGAGGATCCACTTGCATCATTTTTTGTAATGTACACTCATAACACATCTCACACACACCATATATTACCCTCTACATATTTTAAATGATATTCTTTCCCTTATTACTATTCGTCCAAATTCCAACATTCCTATGAACCATCACATAGCCTTTTTCTCTCCCTTACCACCCAAGGCCCTTATTGCTCAATTCCACCCAAATATCATTCTTTGTGCCTTTAGATTTAGTTAAATTACCCTATAACCCTTTAACACTTGTCCACATGTCCTTGCTATACAGTGTTAATTTCAGAAAAATCCTACAATTTAGTATATTGTGTTGTGCCTTAAATATCGATAGGTCGTGATATCGCGTCACATAAACCTATATATACGTGACCCCCCACACCACTTGCCATCATTTTCAACCATTCACATGGGGGGAGTTTTTCAAATTTCTCTCTATGACTTGTGATTGCACATCCCTAGCTTTCATACCTATATCTCGCTCACTAGTCCTCCAATTTTCATTTCGTCTGAACCTAATTGAACCTGGAGTGTTCAACTTACTCGTGGCACACACCAAATAGTGCATAAATTTTTTGAAATTCTTCATCACCTGAAGGACATTATCAAGGGTAATTAGTTCTAAAATTAAGGATAAATGTGGCAAAAAATAATTGCATCCCCTTAGTTATATTGGGAAACTAAATTTGGAAACCACCTAAGTAAAAAGGACTCATTATTATAATCTTTTAGGAAACATCACATGGAAATAAAATAAATTCATTAAGGAAAGTAGTAAGGTATAACTTAACTTCGAAAATAACCTTACTAACGATTGTCCCCGTGTGATTGCAGATGACCCCGAAACGCAAACAACAGGAAGGTCCTGCTCAAGGTGGGAGCAAATGACCTAGGAGAGGCAAAGGACAAGTTCTTACCAGAAAACATACAGAGTAGGAGGAACAATCATTTAGCATTCACCAAGAAGACCCTGATACTATACAATCAAGGTAGGCAGAAGGAGGAGCTATGATAGCACCTGAATAGGGACAACATCTCACGTTGCCCCAAGATTATCTTCAGGCTATCCATGAAAGGTCCACATTCACTGCGGTGGTTGTGGAATTAAATTTTGAATCTTTCATAGAGTTTGCTTCAGAGGCCATTAGGGATCACCTCAAAGGATCCCCATTATGGCCTGTCCTCTCTGAAAGCGATGTCTGGTACGTAGGGGAAACATACTAATTTTGGCACAACAGAGAACAAGGCACCATGGTTAACATTTGTGGTCTGATAGTTGATTTCTCTATTCAGGCCATTTTGGAAGCATTAAACCTTCTAAATACAGGGCCAAAGGTTGCTTAGTTGTCTACCCATTCAGACCCTAATGCATGATGAGTTTGGTTGACAAGGAAATATGGCAAGGAGGATAGGACATTTGGAGAGTTGACGACGGAAGAGAGGATCTATTTCAAAATTGGAACTTATCACATCTTCCCCACAAAGGGTTTAAAGAGAATTTCAACATATGCAGCAAGAGGATGTGCAGTGTTGATGGGAAAGGTTAATGATAACCTGCCTCATCTATATTTTATAGAGATCCTAAGGTAGTTCAAAGAATGAAAGACAAGGAAACTTGCATTGCCCTTCCCTTGTCTTATCAAGAAGCTGTGCAGACATGCGGGCATTAGAGGATATACTAATGATGTCCTCTAAAAAGCCCAAAATGTTGTCACAAGGAAAATCATTGGTGAGACGTTGGGACCAGATCAAGAAAAAGAATAGATGACTGGGCCAATTGCAACTCAACTTGTAGGACCTAGCCAACTTCCAAGTATGAGACCCAGCCAACAATAGGAAGTAGGGCCTAGCACGGGCTAGGATCAACCACTGTCATTGCAAGATTACAAATCATCAATGAGCCATCTCAGGGCCATTGCTGAGATAGTCAGTTGGGGAAGTCATGATGATGCAAATCTCTTTTTTTACGTCATCGATGATAACATACAACCCATGGTTTCTTTTAATCGTGCAAGGGGTGAAGTGTCCATCCATACAGGAGGAGGGGAGAGCACTTGGTCACAACAGATCTCAAGGAATGCTACATCTTTTCAAGTGCAATTAGAAACTAGTGAAGGGGCCATGGTGGTGGTCATGCAACACCAGGATGTGGTGAGAGCCATAGAATTGGTCACAAAACACATTAAAGAATCATTCAATGTACCTATTGTGCCACCGACAGACCTTACAGGAGCACAAGATGCTCAAACTTTGGCCAAAACCTCAATGACTCTTGTGGAACATGAGGATGTACTTGATTGATTGCTATAAATAGGGCAGGTAATGACATCCCTATTTGACATCCATTAGGATGTTATAGAAATTCAATCAAAACTCATTTCCACCAAAGGGAAGTTGGTCTTGATAGAGATGACAGTCAAGCATGTTGAAGCGGAAGTGCAAAAATTGCAAGAAAGGCTTGTAGCCCTACATGCAGCACAACAGGATCCCTCACAATTTGTTCCTGCAGACCAGCTGGACACTTTTAAAACTAAGCAACTAAATAAACTATTGATGGAGAATAAAAAGGTGGTAGAAGAAAAAGAGAAGGCTATTTGGGATGCCTCTATAGTACAAGCGCAAACATATGCGCATACCAAGGCACTCAAAGCCTTACAAGAGGAAAAAAAGTAGCTTATTGTTAACAACCTTTGGTTGACCTCCATGGAAAAGCAAAAGAATGTTCTCGAAGAATATTTTCAATAGTTAGGAGAACAACTCATTTAGATCAACCAAGACATGAACGATTTAGCCAAGGAGAATCGAACCCTCTCAATGGAGGAGGTACATGCCATCTGCCAGAAGATGGCTATTGAAATAAGCACGTGGTAGAATGAGGCTAAATGGAATGAAAAGAAAAAGGAGAACTTTTGGAACCATGTGGGGATGTACAAACAGATCATTGAGAAGGAGATCCATATGGCCAAGGCCCACATCAATGTTATCAATGCTCAACACACTAACTGGTGGGCCATATTGGACACATATGCATTTGCCCACTAGGTGAAAGTTAAGAATCGGGACCTGCAGATCCAAGACCTTATAGAATACATGGAGTTGGCAAACCTGTGGTATGCCAACCTTACCATGTTAACAACAAGGCACCCAAGAACAGAGATCGAGCAACAAGTAGCCACCACCTACATCAAATACGAATAAAATTTGTAGAACATAAGAAGATGTTGCAAAAAATTGGAGATTGCAAATTCTGAACTTGAGGTGGTTAAAGCAAGCTAATAGGAAAAAAAAGTGTCGCAAAAGACTTCGCTCAATGGCTTGTAGATTTTCAAAAATACAGAGACAAAGCTAGAGCCTATGAGGAGAAACGATAGGTGTTTGTGGTTGGCATGTTAAGGCAAACAAAATGTTTCCGTAACTACCCTGCCCATGGGAGGTGCCGACTCCATCAAACATCAGAACATTAGCATGGATGGCACAGGATCCCCAAATCGAAGAGGAGAAACTCCAGGCCATACTTCAATGTTATCAAGTCCCAAGACCTAGAGCATAAGACAAGGGAAAGGCACCGATGGAGGAGCCACCGCCACCAGGAACTACATGAGTTTCATCAATTTTGTAGCTATAGGATTTTCTTTTGCATTCCTTGTGTTTTGTCTTAATTTTGTTCTGATTCCACACTACGGCATGAACTCATTCTCATGAGTCAATAATCCCATACCTATCCACTGTGTAATCAATGGAGCTTGTCCTCACTGTAACTTGAGGATGAATTTTCATTCAGTCATGGGGGTATGATGAGTTATGATTTTGTTGGCCATGATATCACGTACATGATATCACAGCCTATCTCCTCATCTATAAATAAGAGGTAGACAAATCTGGTAGGTATTTTTTAGTTCTTTAAGTTCTTAGAGTTTTTAGAGTTTAAGCATTAAGTTTTAAGTAGTTCTGCTATCAACTCTTCTCTCCCAGTGTATGCCCGCAGTGTGGTGATTGTAATTGTAGGACATCCTTATTTGAGTGTGACGTACTTGGACATGCACATAATCGATAATAAAGATTGAGATTACTTCATCATTGCAGCATCCACTTAGCTTAATTATTTAATTAATTATCATTATTATTTATTGTTTTCTTAGTTAATATCTCTTTATCCTAAACTCCTAGTAACGTAGAATGAGTATGACTTGATCACAAGCATTTAAGTGTGACTACTTGGTAACCCAGTAGCGTACCTAGGACCTGTGCTTGGTAATCCCAGTAGTAGTAGTGCACAAGGTCCAAGATGTGTACGGATGATTGAGGAACAGATGCTCATTGCACTTAGGCTAGCTTAGATTCTCTCTTACTCTTTCTCTCTTAACTTAGTTAAGATTATTTTCCATCATACCCAGGAGTAGCATTAGTGTAGGAATAGATCATACACCTCACTCTAGGCTAAACCATACGTGACAAATCTAATACTAGTCCAGGTGGGAAGATAGTGAACTGCGATCTATGAGTAACAGTTTAGATACCACAACTAGCCCATCTGCGGTGTTCAACCGGATCATGCATGAAACGTTTGTATTCGTATGGTTGAGTGTAGGGGTACCTCGCCACTCATCAGTAGCAAAATCATTAATAGCTACAAGTAGTCATGGTGATGATGATGGTAGTAAATAGCAACACTAGTAACAATAACATATTGTAACAACTAGTAACAACAAGCAAGCAACAAGCATAAAAGGAAGAAAGGGTATGTATCAAAGGAAAGGTAGAAAGATATGAAAAGAAAAAGGAAGAAGTGAGAGACTTTTTACTTCATCTTCCATCAATGCCCTCTTCATTTGCATTTATGAGCTTTTATAGCTGTTACTTTCACCTTCTCATTTTTCTCATTAAAAGAGAGGCATGGATGCTATGTTTCTTTATGCATGGTAGTTGGAGATGTGCTTTATCTTCTAACTAATCCATTGGATCCTCAAAATCATTTTAACTAATTACAATATAGCTTATGATTTGGCCTTGCTAGATACCTCCATTGATAAACATAAGGATGCTGGTAGATACGAAGGATGGATCTCAATCAATGGTGGAGATGAAGTGCTTGCATTGATCAAATGGTAGAGAGGCAAGATTAATAAAGATGTGATGGACACCTTGCATCTTGTGGGGTTTGAAGCTCAACGTTTTTGAAGACATGTCCAACACAAGAATGGTGCTTTGATTACTATTGAACATGGTGTAGTAGTGCTCTATAAATGCTTTGCTAATCTCTTCCATTTGCTACTTTTTCTTTAATTATAGTTGCTTGTAGAGCATGATTTCTTTGTTAATTTGGATAAGTAAGAAAAAATATCTTAGTCACCTACAAATCCATTCATTTTTTCAGATTTTAGCCATTTGTTTATCATTTGAGATAGTTGCAACCTATACACCTATTACAACCAATTTCAGGCCTTGGTTTTTGCATAAGTCTTTGTTAATTTTATTATTATATTAAAACTTAAAAGGAAATAAAGTTAGAAATACCAAAACTAAAGTTGCTAAAAGGATTTAAATATAAAAATGTAATATCATTATAAAATCTCAACTTCAGTTCAATTTTATATTTAAATAATGAATCATACAAGGTTAAATTGAGGTATAGGGTTCTTTCATTGTCTCAATTCCTTCTTTTAATTTGCATGTTTTGAGCTGATAGAAACATGAGAATTTTTACCTAAGAACCTTCATACCTATTCCACTTGTGAGTACTTTACTCTTCTTTAGTATAGATGATGTTATTTTTGAGCAGTGATTGATATGGATAGTTGATGTGAAGACTAACGTGATTATTGGTTAAAAACTCTCATCATGAAAGTAAATTAAGTATAAGACCCCATTCATGGGTAATGTTGGTACCAACATGGTAGTTGGAGATGTGCTTTATCTTCTAACTAATCCATTGGACTCTTAAAATATTTCTAAATAATTCCAAATATGGCTTATGATTTCGCCTTATCTTTCTAATTGATTCGAAATATGGCTTATGATTTGGCATTACTCGATATTTCCATTGACAAATACAAGGATGCTTGTAGATACTTCATGCTTTTGTAGCATGGATAATGTTATTTTTGAGTAGTTATTAATATGGATAGTTGATGCAAAGACTAATTTGATTATTGGTTATGCTCAATTACTTCCATGAAATAAACTCTCATCATGGAAGTAAGTTAAGAATAAGACCCCATTCATGGGCAATATCCATTACAACACATGCACCTCTAATATTAATAAATTCACAATTCCTGGTAAGAAGAGTACAAATGGAAGTAAAAGCCATCAAATTGCCAATTTTGGCATCTCAAAAGGTGTTTTTGACCTCCAAGCCCAAATATAGATAGTACATAACTTTTTCCACTTGGGGGATGAAGCTTTGACTACATATGAGCCATTTTTTAGTTGCAAAAGTATGATATAAGTGAGACTGCCTCCTTGGGGGTTATAATCTTCATGTTTATAATGAAGGTTTGCCTCATGTTTCATGGGGTGAAGGCTACATGATGAAAAATGATTATAACATGAAAATTTTGGTGGTGTTTCACTCCTCTCCTTATTCTTTCATGCATGTTGGTTTTTATATGCCATATAGGTAGGGTCATGGCTAGCTTCCATAGCATCCTCTATGTTTTTGGTTTGGGAAAAGGCCTAACTAAGTGACCATGGATCAAGGTAGCAAAATTTTGAATTGATGAAGTCATTAATCCTCCTCCTTTGTTAAAGATAGCTAGAAAATGAGTTTTAGCTATTGGTTTTGGAATTTTTTTTAGCAAGATATTCCATCATTGGATGAACTTTTGCACTAGCTTAAGGGGCCATTATTTGACCTTCATTAGTTGGTTAAGGATCATACCAAGTTTCAAGTTATACTTGAAATGATTAATGAATTGTGAAATTAGGTCTTCCAAGGAGGATATGAATCCTCTTGGTGAGGCATGGTACTAGTCAAGGGTCTTTTCCTTAAGAGACAAGGAATATTCTCATGATTGTGTGCAGCCAAGCTTATAATAACAAGCACTCAGAGTAGAAGGTTATATGATGTGAGTTGAGGTCATGTTCACCATTGTACTTGGTGAACTATGGTATGGGGAAACCAAGGGGAAGAGTTAGTGGTGGGACCATAGGATTGATGGGATTGTCCTTACAGAAATCCATAATCTTGAGGGTCTAAGAGGTGGAAGCCTTGAGCCTCTGTAACTCTTTTGTCAAGTCATAGATCATTTGAAAGGCTTGATCTAGGCCTTGGGGGTGCCCTTGTGGGTTGTGGGGTTTGCATGAAAGGTCGTGGTCTAAATTGGAAGACCTGTGACCTCGTGATAGGTAGGGGAGAAGTTGTGTTATCATCATTGTGGATGGGCTGAACAACAAAAAAGAGGTTTGTGCTAGTATCTAGGGCACAAAGGGGATGAATTGGGTATGTGGCCCTTGGGTTATTTGAGGTCCTATTGTGGGTCCCATCTAGGTGAAAAATGAATTAGTGGTGATCACAAACACTAATGAGAGCCACAAAAACCATGGATATGTGGCAAAAGGCATGGTAATGGGGAAGGTCATTACTAATGGCACCAAGTATGTTTGGTGCATTACTATAATGAGTGTTGGACCAAACATGGTTTGGTTGGGGGGGGGGGGGGGGGGGGGGGGGGGGGAGGGGATTTTGGGGGGATTTGTCTCGTGAAAGAGACAAGGGGGTTTTGAGGGTTGACATCATGGATTTTAGAGTTGATTATTGGAACAACCATGACCATGAGATTCTCATGTTGAAACTCATCCCTGAACTCGTCCTCTTCTTCTTGATGCTCATCTGAGCTAGCTTTCCCATCCTCTTTATCCATCTCAATTAACTAAGAAAGGATTCAAGTGTAGGCTTCCTTGAGTGGTATTTTATCGTATGGGGAAGGAATGCATTCCTTTCCATCATGGTGGATGAGCTTATATTCCCTCTTGGCTTCTACTTCAATTCTTAGAATTAGGATGCCAACCTAAATTTTCATGCAAACAAAGTTGTAGTGATCTTCATTTATCATTGAAAACTCTAGGCTTCATCCCCTAAGCCTTAGTGATTGTCTACATTCAGTTATGATGGGGTCCTTGGGGTCATAGACCCTTATGGCCTATTGGCTAGACTCATTGTTAGTGAAGTTAAATGGAAAAATTGTCGACTAGTTGGATGACATTGTAAAAGATATGGTTTTAACTTTTTTACTATTTTTAGTAACAATGGTAGTCAGTGGAATTATCCACTAACGTAGTTGGATATAAATGGAAAGGTAGTGCGAAAACTACTACTATGAAATACTACATAGTAGATAGTCATGTACTATGCAGTAGACAAGGCAATTGCCAACCAACTATGTTGAGTGGTGAAAGTGGAAAAAAGTGGTTTTCCTAGTATTAGAATTGGGCTTTTGGAATGGAATTGGACTCTTTGAATGAAAATGGATTTTTAAAAGAAATTGGCTTTTCTAAAAGGAAATGGTTTTTTTTAAATGGAAATGTAAATTGAAATGTACAAAAAAATGAAAATGGAACTACAGATCTAGAATGAAAATAGACACAAAAATGAAAACATGAACTCAGATCTACAAAATAATGAACTATGACTTTACTAAAATGGAAAATAAAGTGGCAAGTTTAAAAAAAGTACAGATTTTGTGCTAGGTTCACAAGAAGTCGCTTGGAAGTAGCTTGAAGTCTATTAGAGTTGGCAAGCTATGTTCTATGTCAAACTCTATGATCTAGATTCTTCCCAACTCTAGTTTCCAACTACTTCCTGCTAGTTTCCATTAGAATTAGCAACTATGGCCAAAAATGGTATTCCATGTTTGGTGTAGTGGTATCACATTGGAAGTATTTGTGCCTAGTTTAGATGCTAGTTTTTTCCAAAGGGGTTGCAAGGTTACAAAGGCTCTCTAGGTTGGAAAATGCTTTCAAGTACTACTACACAAAATAAGTTGGAACCAAAATAAGGTATCTACGTTTGGGTTTTATAGGTGTGGGATTGTTGTTTTTGGGTCTATGCATCACTATCATGATTACTAATAGATTGATGTTTATTTATAGGTGTCAATGGTTACAATTCCTAGCATAGTTGATCATTTAGAGTAAGTTTGCACTACACCATAGCCACCAAAGCCCATTCGTTTACTATAAATAGTAAATAGACTCTTGTGACTACATTGACACCATCCAAACTATGTTGAGCTTGGTGACAATGCTAAAGTTATTAGAAACTATGGAAAATTCTTGAAACTATGGAAAATGTTGTCTATGTTGGCCATGCTACAATTGCTAAAGACTTGGTGTGACTATGTTGGCCATTGTTACACTTAGTTACTTCTATGAAATTTTAATGGATATAATTGAATATTTATTAGTTTCAAAGCCAATTGTTTTTAGAATCATAAATAATACCTTACGCTTAATCATTAAAATCATCAAAAATTTCTAAATCCTTTTATATAATTCCATGGTTGTCCTCTCATATAAAAAAGCTATCCTAAAGTCCTAAATCTTAACCAACTTAAGTTGATCTTGGTAATAACACATTATCAAAGTTAAGTCAATTGGAAAAGCCTACCATATTAAAGATATTTATTTAAAATCCTTGCATTAATGAGATAGGAAAGCCCATGTAATAGTAAAATAACATAAACTAATGATCCATAAGCATTATCCTAGTTTGCAAATAATGTTTTAGAATTGTTGTTGTTGTAGTTGCAACTTTGGTACTTAACGTAAAAGGTCAACCTTGAGGATTAGATGCTACTTTGCTTATACTATATATTGATATGAAAATGGATGATAGATTCAGCTCCCCCAAGAAGAGCATTTGTAGGTTGTGTAGGTTAAGAGCCCTTAAAGATGAGTTATATATATATATTTCTTTCTTGTAGTGTGAGTACTAAATTCAAATAATATTATAATGTTACAATGACAAACTTGTGTGATTTATATTTGATACCTTAATTGGTGCTTGGTCAATTTGTAGAGTCTTATCTTTATTTATCATAAAAATCTAATATGCATCCAATAGAAGTTATAGATCTTTGAACTTAATAAAGCTTCATCTCATTTCATAAAAGGGATATTTTATAATCATACTACAGTGGAAATGATAAAAGAAAATAGATAATTGAAAACAAAATTTTGTAGTACAATTTCAATTGAAATAGCAAGATATAGAATAGATTAAAAATTCAGATATTATGAAGGTCCTTATTTGCTTATTTCTAAAGTTGTAATACTTGAGTAAATGCTTGGGTGTAACCACCTAAAATGTGGTTAGGCTTTATTTCCAATTGACCTTTAATACTTAAATATTAACAAAGAGAAAACCTTACTTAAGAATCTACTTAAATATTATTTTAAAAAAACTAAAATATATCTAAATATTTTTTTTAAAAAACTAACTTAAATTATTTAGCCAAAATAACACATTACAAGAATTATAGAGACATATAACATGCCTCAAGTAACTTTGTTTAATTATGTAGTTTAAGAGGAGTCATTCTAAATTCCTCCTATCTCCTTTGATTTTTTAAAAGGAACCCACCATAATCCATAACTAGTGATGAGATCCTTTGCTTTTAGAATGTTAATAATAAATTTACCCAAAAGAGTACACCTAGTAATATGTCTTTAAATATCGACTTCTAAAACAACATCATGGTAACATGTAGTTGAGAGGTCCACTACTAGGTTCACTTGTTTAGAAAACATGAAGAATACAAACAATAAATTTGCATACATGGACGGAATTTTTTTTTAAAAAAAATGTACCCATACTAACAATATATCTTTAACCATTAGTTTTTTTTTTCACAAGAAAGTATCTTTTCTAGGTCCAAAGTAGTAAAAAAATAAAAATAAAAGAGCTTTTGCTATAATATTTTAAACCAAACATACAAAATAAATTTATTTACCTTTTCTATGATATTAAGAATAATAATATCTTATAATAAGGTTATTCATGCTATTGTTGCATAGAGCAACACCTTTATTTTTTATATATAAAGCATAACTTTAAGGGTACATCCTATTTTTCATATGAAAGATGATTTTTTGTAAACCCTTCATATTAAAATTCAATTTAGTTGGTATATAATTATCTAAAAATATTAATTACTTTTAAGAATTATTTAATATTAATTTCTATAAGTTTTTTTTTAAATAATGAAACATAATATGAAGATACATTATTTGCATAGTGCACATAAAGATATTGTACTTCTATAGTTAGTTCTAGGCTTTTATATGTTTGAAAAAAAGATTAATCCCTTCATATACAAGGTATTTCTAGAAGAAGTGTAATGTTTACATTAAACCTTTTATTTGCAAATTGATGGATAAAAGGACCTTTGAAAGGCCATATAACCTATACATTTTAATCATTTCCATAATCTTCTTTTAGTATAGGTTAAGCATTTGTGAGTGGCTTGATCATAATTTGTGGACTAGATTAGTAGAGAATCTAGATAGTTAAGTATGATCATAAGTTGTTGTCTTCCCAATTACACTTTTGGTGGCTCTTAACTTGTACAGTCAAGTGTAATGGAGGCATATGATTGATGTTTTTGTGTCATAATTAAAAATTATTAAAATATTAAAATTTTATATAATTAAACTAAGTACAAAAAATAAAATATAAGCTAGCTTAGTTAATAACTATCTATTCTTGGTTTTTCATACACATCCTAGTCTACCAAGTATTTATTCTTGGGTGTACTAAGTAAGAACACGGTTAGGATTACCAAACAATAAGTGTTTATGCTTGAAACTAGTCATACTTATCTAGGTACATGTCTTTCTACCATGCACTCAAACAAGGATTTTGTACAATTATTTCCCATCATGTAATAAGTACACTCTCACTAATACTTATAGGAAATCAAATTGATGGAGTTTCCTTATTATTAATTTTTTTGTTAAGATGCAACTACTAGAAGATTGAAATCTCACTTTATTTTTTAAATAATAACATGGAAGAGCTTCACGAGTCACTGTAAATAAAATGAATTGATTATCATAAAGAGAAAGGAGGTGAGTGGAAGAGGAAAGATTTGATTTTTGGTAAAGAGAAAAGATAGTATGAACTAAAATTTAGATATTTTAGGATCATCATATAAGGTTCAATGCAAATATAAATATATAAGGATCATCACCCAAGAGGCCTAATACTCATCTCACCAACATTGGATCATGGAAGGGTCAAAGGTTGAATCAT
The DNA here is from genome assembly GCA_015680685.1 of Gnetum montanum. Lineage (NCBI taxonomy): Eukaryota > Viridiplantae > Streptophyta > Gnetopsida > Gnetales > Gnetaceae > Gnetum > Gnetum montanum. The sequence continues at coordinate 732,981 of MNCI01036463.1, read as the reverse complement.
GGGAGGGTCATGGATGAACAAAATTCTAGCTCTTTTGAGTGACTTTACCCAAGATCCAATGTAGATCTTATGACTTGATAAAAAAAACACCTCCCTTATCATCATGCAAATGATAATTATCAAACATATATTTCACTATTATATTTTTGCAAAATTAATGTCTTACAAAATTTATTTTCTATTATTAATTTGAATAAAAAATAAATTAAATGAATAAAAATGATCAAATTATTAAGTTCTCTTAACCTAAGTGCATGCATGCTTGCTTACCTTTGCATGTATGTTTACTTACTTTATGTTTGATTTAATGTTGAACAAACTAAAATAATTTTAATTAGGAAAATGTTGTTGACATCTTGAATTTTACTAAGGATATTCATTGTTTTGTAAATTCATGGTTCCTTGTTTAATCAATCTTCATTCCTAAAAGGCATCTTGATGGCTACATTAGAATATTGTAAATATTCTTTGTCTCTTTATAGTGAACCAAGATGTCCTTTCATTTAATCTTAGAGTTTCTAAGATTTATCTAGACATCTAAGATTTGTTGAACTAGTTGAGTTACATCTGATCAAACTAATGATTTGAAATATGCAAGTGATGAGTCATGAATTGTTGGCTACAATATCGCACCCACGATATCGCGTACGCAATATCACAGCCTAGATGCGATATCACATACACGATATCATAGCCTGTCTCCTCATCTATAAATAAGAGGTAGGCGGATTTGGTTTAGAATCTAGTTTTAGTATTAAGGTAGGGACTTTTTGTCAATTTTTCCTCTCAACCCTTTCTCCCAGTGCATGCCCATAGTGTGATGACTGTAATTGTACAAGATCCTTATTTGAGTGTGACATACTTGGACACACACATGATTGTTAATAAAGATCGAGATTACTTCATCATTGCAGCATCCACTTAGCTTAATTATTTAATTATTATTGTTATTTATTGCTTTCTTAGTTAATATCTCTCTACACTTATCTCCTAGTAACACGGAATGAGTATGACTTAATCATGAGCATTTAAGTGTGACTACTTGGTAACCCAGTAGTGTATCTAGGCCATGCGTTTGGTAATCCCAGTGGTAGTCGTGCATGAGGTCCAAGATGTGTACGGATGATTAAGGAACGGATGCTCATCACACTTAGGCTACTTTAGATTCTCTCTCACCTTCTCTCTCCTAGCTTAGTTGATATTATTTCTCATCATACCCAGGAGTAGCATTAGTGTAGGAACACATCATACACCTCACTTTAGACTAAACCATACGTGACAAAGCTAATTCTAGTCCAAGTGGGAAGACAATGAACTACGATCTATGAGTAACTGTCTAGATACCACAACTAGTCTATTTGTGGAGTTTGACCAGATCATGTGTGAAGCGCTCATATTCGTATGGTTGAGTGTAGGGGTACCTTGCCACTCATCATTGGTGCCATTGTCGGGGATGGTGCTAGTTATCTAGATTAGTTATATCATACAAGGTCACTGTATAGGAATTAACGATATATCTTTTAGGAAGAAATAATTACAAAAATTCACATACAAATTCACAACCATGCCTCTCCTACAAGACTACGATAACACCACATCTAGTGAGGTAATTCATTGGAGAACCAATGTGATGAGTGGCGAGGTACCCCTACACTCAACCATACGAATACGAGCGTGCATGCGCGATCCGGTCGAACTCCGCAGACTAAACGCCTTAACGCCACAAGAAACACTTGGGGTTAATCGTTTGTTGTCTTCCAGGCTTGCTTGTAAGTGTCACGGTGTATGGTTAAGCAAGTCTGAGGTATACAATTTTTTTGGTATTTTTCGGCTTATCTTCTATGCTATCAGAGGAAAGGGTTGAGAAACTAAGCTAACTCTAACTAATGTCCTAAATCTAAGGTAACTAGCGTCAGAATCCATTCCCACTTACCGGACACACCCTGAACTATGCAACTGTGGCTTACCAAACGCTAATCGTTACTGGGATCACCACACGTAACGCAAGTGCTCGAAGTGGTTGTACTGAGGCCCCTATTTAGCTTAAGTGTGATAAGCAGCCGATTCCTTAGCTAGCCGTACACACCCGTGGGTGATCGTAACTAAGTCGTACTTATCACACATTCTAGCCTAGCAATGAGTAGCCGATTCCTTGACTAGCCGTACTCGTCCGTAGACGCTCGTAATCAAGTTGTACTTGTGTGCACTAGGAAAGCAGTAAATAAACAACAATAAATGAAACCACGTGCTACAAGGTTTATCCAATCAAGTTCGTCTTTATTGCCGTACACAACTTGGGTTCAGGTTACAAGCTACTCGAATAAAGAGCCGTTCACTCTAGGACTCCTACTGCGGACACATGGGAAAAATTCTAACTCTGGAGTGATCAATCTGCGAGAGCTTCTCTACTTCTAGCCAGGATTGGGAAATGAAGGGACTGCTGCCTCTTATTTATAGATATGGCGGTGGACCGCGATATCGCGTACGTGATATCGCAAGGGAAGACGCGATATCGCGGCACATGCAGGTCGCTTCTCATCACAATGAATTATATGAAAATGAAGATTGGAGTACGCAATTTGAGGTGGGGATTTCTTATAAACATAAACGAAGGTAGCATTTTCCCAACGCATGAAAGCATAACTTACTCGATGATGATAAACCCCTATTGGCCACTACAAGCCTAACAAAAATACAAGAGGCTGTTCGAATCTCCCGTAGGCATCATAAAGAGAGCTGCCTACCCAGGCTCGATTTAAACAACTTTCCCAATTTCTCAGGAGGCTATGACTTAGATCAGTAACAACATTTACAAGCCTTCTACGATGCCTGTGCATGGAACAACATTGATAATGGTTGGCAAAAACTCAAGCTCTTTCCTATGACACTCGTATGGTATAGATCGTTGAAACCAAATTCAATTCGATGTTTGCCAACAATGGTAGAACTCTTTAACAAAAGATATCAAACCTACGCAAGAGTGTCGGCCTTGAGGAAAAAAATCCAAGAGTGGAAACAAGCACAACATGAACCCTTGGACATGACCTTAGAAAGATATTATGCACTGTTAAACAACTGTCCAGGCCATGAGTTCTCTGAGGAAAGGCTAATGTACCATATCATTGATGGGCTTCGTAATGAAACAAGAGAGACCCTAGGGATGTATGCCCAAGGTCAACTATACAAACTATGAACCCATCAATTCCAAGAGCTTATTAAGTGGGTAGCAAAAGAAGAAGGAGAAATGGCTAGATGGGAGAGTGTTGGAAAACATCAATGAGACCAAAATCTCAACTTAACAAAGGTCCATAATCACAAACAGGAGAAATCAACCCATTTGAAGGAGGAAGAACCATCTTTGCTAGTACAACAATCATTAGATGAAATTGAGGCAAAGATTAATAAGATGCTAGAATGGATGCATAAAAAGTGTGGAGAATATATCAATATTATTGGAGATAGATTTATGACAACCTGAGAAGTAGGACAAAATATCATTAGACAATCGGAAAGAAGGGATGAAGAAAATAGGGGCTCAACTGTCAATCATACGTATGAATGCAACATTTGCCTATACGATCACCCCAAGGGCCAATGCCCAATCTTGTTACATTTATATGAGCATTGGGAAAGCACGTTACACCCAGAGTTCATATAGAGATACTGTGTTTGATAACAGTGGCAACAATCCCAGTCGTGGGGTAAGCCATCCCTAAATTGGAGACACCCTTCATATCATTCAAATCCAAATGCTTATCTAGTCCAACATCCTGTTTCCTCAACTAGGTCAACATACTCTATCTCACCGCATTATCATTCTGCTCAATACTATCAGCCCATGTTCTCAACACAACCATCGCCTTGTGTACCTTACACTTCTCCCAAATTTCAAAATTCTCATCCTTTCCCTCCTTCTACATTGCCACCAACTATTCCTGAAGTATCTACATCATATCAACAACCCACAAACATTACTTGTGCTACTATTGCCAATAGTAGTGAGAGACCTCCTCAACATCAAAGGAATCCCTTCTTTAGACATGACTGTAGGAAGGGACAACATAGTTCCAAGGCCACTACATTCTCCAACTTAGCACAAGTCCAACACTATGGTGCATCCTTCTCCTCAAACCCAACGCCTCGTGTCACATCATCAGGACCACCAATTAACACTCCAACAACCATACGTCCCAATGAATACAACCATGGAGGATGACATCCCGATCCTTGCATACCATCTTACGGTCTCAAGTATCATAGTGGGTCAACTCTTTACCTAGGAACCACATCTTATAAATCACCTCACTATGCTTACTATAATTAGGTGTGTGAACCCAAATTGGGTAAGTATGACCTAGTTTTAATATTTCCAACATGCAGGGATCCTCATCTTTCATTTATTAATCCTCATCATGCTCATTCATTTAGTTATGGGGGATATCCACCATTCTAATAACAAGCAAGATTAATAAATATTTTTCATTTTCTTTAATTTTATAATCTTTTGTTTTCCAATTTTTCATTTTTTAATTTCTTGTTTTATCTTTTTGTATTTTTATCTTTTTATAAGTAATCTCATCTACAAATAAAACACTCATGTGGCTCATTGGTTGAGGTGTGTTCTATGTTATTGAGTCTCGAGTGATCAATTATTTGGACAGTAAGCCCATTACACCCACTCATCCATTCTACAAATAAGAGGTTTTGTTCGAGGGTATAATGATATTCTTAACATTCTTAAATCTTAAAATTAATTTTGTGTTCATTGTACCCAGAATGAAGAAGGATGGACTAAGAGGAAATGATTAGGGTGTGACATCAAGGGGACTTGCGGATTCTCTTTGGTGACGTCTGTGAGAGTTATCACGTAACGTGGTTGTACTAAGATCCTTGTACATCTAACGCAAAATGGAAGTAAGAGTAATCAAAAGGCACTCAAAAATCCAATGTTGTTCTAGGAGGTTCCATTGGAAAGACATACACCCATGCCTAAGGGTTGGTGGCTTCTTTGGATTTAGCATTCAAAAAAAAAAACAAAGAAAGTGCCACAAAGCAAAAATCACTCCTCCCTTGAACAAAATGCCAAGTGATCGTACGCCTTGTTGTTATGGTACTCTCATAGTTGCTAATCATGGGATGAAACAATGTAGTGTTACTGATCAGAGGAATGGACTTGGTACTTATCTTGGAATGATGAGTTAATGACACATTAATCATACTTTACACACAAGATTCATTGTGCCCTAGGTCAGTTACTTCATGTCCCAATCTCTACAATCCCTTCTATAGTCTGTCTCATCTTGCTGTTCATGAAATTGTAGCTTGTGTCTTGTGTAGAGTAGAATTCTTACCTCATTCTGGTGATACTTACATGTGTGTGTTTTGTGGAACTAGTGTGGATTACAATTAACCATTCTAGTGCCTATGAACATTTTAAGGTGTGGTTACGCAAAGGCATTATAGGTTGGAACCTGCTTTAGGGAAGACCCACTTGTGTAATTTTTGTAATTTGCACTCATAACACATCTTGCACACATCATCTATTACCCTCAACGTATTTTCAAGGATATTCTTTCCCTTATTACTATCCCTCTGATTCAAACGTTCCTATGAACCATCACATAGCCTTTTTGTCTCCCTTATCATCTGAGGTCCTTATGGATAAATTCCACACCATCATAATTTTCATGCCTTTAGAACTAGTTGAATTACCCTAGAACCCTTTAAAAATAGTACAGATGTCCTTAGTTTACATTGTTTAATTTTAGAAAAATATTAAAAATTTGGTACATTCTATAAAGTGCCCTAACTTCGATAGGTCGCGCTATCGTGTACACGATATCGCGTCCAAAATATATATATATATGCGACCCCCTATGCCTATCAACATCATTTGCAATTGTTCACATGGGGGAAGTTTTTCAAATTTTTCTCTACAACTCGTGATTGCGCATCCCTTGCTTTCACATCCATAACTCGCTTGCTAGTACTTCGATTTTCATTCTATTTGAACCTACTTGAACCCAGAGTGTTTAGCTTAGTCATGGGGGAGGGGCACATGCCAAATAGTGCATAAAGTTTTTTGAAATTTTTTATCACTCAAAGGACATTATTAAGGATAATTAGTTATAAAATTAATGATAAATGCACAAAAAATAATTTCATCTCCTTAGTTATACTAGGAAACTAGATTTGGAAACCACCTAAGCAAAGAGGATTAAATATTATAATCTTTCAGGGACATTTCTCTTAATAATTAATGTCACACAGAGATAAAGAAAATTCATTAAGGCAAGCAATAAGGTATAACCTAACTTTCATAATAATCTTACTAACGATTGGCTCTGTGTGATTGCAGATGGCCTCGAAACACGGACAATAGGAAGGTCCTGCTCAAGGTGTGATCAAGCGACCTAGGAGAGGTGAAGGACAAGTTCCTACCAAAAAACATGCAGAGTAGGAAGAACAATCATTTAGTATCCATCAAGAAGACCCTACCACTGTACAATCAAGGTAGGTATAAGGAGGAGTTGTTGCAGTGTCTGAATAGGGATGACATCTCACATTGCCCCAGGATTGTGTTCAGGCCATCCATGAAAGGTCCATATTAACTACAGTGATCATGGAATTAAAATTTGGACCTCACAAAATTTTCTCTAGAGGCCATTAGGGATCACCTCAAAGGGTCCCCATTGTGGCCTACCCTCTTTGAAAGTGGTGCCTGGTACTTAGGGGAAACGTACCAATTTTGGCACAACAAAGAAGAGAGTACCACAGTTAACATTTATGGTGTGACTATTGATTTCTCTGTTCAAGCCATTTTAGAAGTATTAAACCTTTCAAATACTGGTGAAGGGGCCATGGTGATGGTCATGCAGCACTAGGATGCAGTGGGATCTACAAAAGTGGTCGCAAACCACATTAAAGAATCATTCAATGTGCTTGTTGTGCCATCGACAGATCTTACAGGAGCACAGGATGCTCAAACTCTGGCTGGTACCTCAATGACTCCTGTGGAACATGAGGATGTACTCAACCGATTGCTATGAATAGGATAGGTAATGACATCCTTGTTTGACATCCCATAGGATGTTATAGTAATACAATCAGACCTCATTCCCACCAAGGGGAACCTGGTCATGATAGAGATGAGGGTCAAGCATGTTGAAGTAGAAGTGAAAAGATTGCAAGAAAGGCCCATGACCCTGCAAGTAGCGTAGCGAGATCCTTCTCAATTTGTTCCCATAGACCAGCTAGACACTTTCAAAATTGAGCAACTCAATAAATTGTTAACAAAGAATAAAAGTATGGTGGAAGAAAAAGAGAAGGCTGACTAGGATTCCTCGATGGCACAACTGCAAACTTACATGCATGCCAAGATACTCAAGGCCTTACAAGAGGAGAATAAACAACTTGTTGCTGGCAACCTTCAATTGACCTTTGTGGAGAAGCAAAAGAATGTTATCGAGGAACATTTTCAGTAGTTGTGAGAACAATTAATTAGGGTCAACTAGGACATGAACCATTTAGCCAGGGAAAATCAAACCATCTCAATGGAGGAGGTATGCGCCATCCATCAAAAGACAGCCATTGAAATAAGTGTGTGGTAGAATGAGGCTAAACGACATGAGAAGCTAAAAGAGCATTTATGAGACCAGGTGAGGATGTATAAAAAAGTTATTAAAAGGAGATCCATATGGCCAAGGCCCACATCAATGCTCTCAGTGCTCAACACACTGACTGGTAGACCATATTGGACACATATGTGTTTGTCCACCAGGTGGAAGTTAAGAGCCAGGACCTACAGATCCAAGACCTTATAGAGTACATTGAGTTGGCAAACCTACGATATGCCAAAATTGCCATGTTAATAGTAGGATGCTTGAGAATAGAGCTTGAGCAATAGGTCGCCACCACCTACACCAAATATGAAACAAAATTTGCATAACACAAAAAAACATTGCAAAAATTTGAGGCTAAAAATTCTGAACTCGAGGTGGTTAAAGCAAGCTACTAGGGGTAGACAAGTGTGGCAATAGACTTTTCTCAATGGCTCATAGATTTTTAAGAATATAGAGACAAAGCCAGAGCCTATGAGGAGGAACGACAGGTGTTTGCAGCTTGGTATGTCAAAGCAAATAAAATGTTTCTGCAACTATCGTGCCCATGGGAGATGCCAACTCCATCAAACATTGGAACATTAGCATGGATGGCATAGGACCCCTAAACTGAAGAGGAGAAACTCCAAGCCATACTTCAAGGCCATAAAATCCCAAGACCTGGAGTGCAAGACAAGGGAAAGGCACCCATGGAGGAGCCACCGCCACCAGGAACTACATGAGTTCCACCCAATTTTGTAATTATAGGATTTTCTTTTGCATTCTTCATGTTGTGTCTCAATTTTGTTCTAATTCCACATTACGGCATGAATCCATTCTAGTCAATTAATAATCCCATCCCTATCCACTGTGTAATCAATGGAGCTTGTTCTCACTTTAACTCGAGGACAAGTTTCCATTCAGTCATGGGGGTATGATGAGTCATGAATTGTTGGCTGCGATATCGCACCCACGATATCGCATACGCAATATCATAGCCTAGATGCGATATCGAATACATGATATCACAGCCTATCTCCTCATCTATAAATAAGAGGCAGGAGGATTTGGTTTAGAATCTAGTTTTAGTATTAAGATAGGGACTTTTTGTTAGTTTTTCCTCTCAACCCTTTCTCCTAATGCATGCCCATAGTGTGATGATTGTAATTGTATGGCATCCTTATTCGAGTGTGACATACTTGGACATGCACATGACTAGCAATAAAGATTGAGATTACTTCATCATTGTAGCATCCGCTTAGCTTAATTATTTAATTTTTATTGTTATTTATTGCTTTCTTAGTTAATATCTCTCTACCCTTATCTCCTAGTAATGCGGAATGAGTATGACTTAATCACAAACATTTAAGTGTGACTACTTGGTAACCCAGTAGCGTATCTAGGCCATGTGCTTGGTAATCCCAGTGGTAGTCGTGCATGAGATCCAAGATGTGTACAGATGATTAAGGAATGGATGCTCATCGCACTTAGGCTAGCTTAGATTCTCTCTCACCCTCTCTCTCCTAGCTTAGTTGATATTATTTCCCATCATACCTAGGAGTAGCATTAGTGTAGGAACACATCATACACCTCACTTTGGACTAAACCATATGTGAAAAATCTAATACTAGTCCAAGGGGGAAGATAGAGAACTGTGATCTATGAGTAACTGTCTATATACCACAACTAGTCCATCTACGGAGTTCAACCAGATCATGCGTGAAGCGCTCATATTCATATGGTTGAGTGTAGGGGTACCTCGCCACTCATTAGCAAGTAACTTTCCTTACTCACAAAAAGACAAAATTAGTCATTTCTTATTACCATATCAATTTTTCATTTCTCATTATGTTAGCAATTATATTAACTTTGACTACAGAATTCATCCAAGCAATAAACTTGTCAAACTAGATATAGCATACTAAAGCTCAAAGGCTTTTGTATAGTTTTAGCAATTGTAAAAGAAAAATTTTTGAGGATACAACTATTACAAAATGAACATTAAATCATATCTAAAAGGAAAGAAGCCAAGTAGCATGATTATTTATTTAAAAAAAATTAAATAGAACAAAGAAAAAGATGTAATCTTCTCAACCCTATCACTCAAAAGTAAAAACTTCTAAATCAAATGATGATTCCTAAAGCTCCACATTCATAATTAGTTTACAATAGCCTTGTCTGTACTCTCATTTCTTTGTTCTATCTCTCATGTTTTATTGTTACTATTTGTAATATTCTCAAGCACAACAAGCTCACAAAACTTTAGCTTGATTTATGGTAAGGGTTCTTGTCAATCAACCTCTTATTATCATAAGCCTCTCTTAGCATGGCAGTCTTGTTCTCAGCTTTTAGAGACACATAAAAGATCCCAGGGTGCTTGATCAATACTTAGATACATGCATTTTGTGATTTGAAATGATCACACTACTTGCCAAGAATGGGCACACAGGGACAACACCTCATGGATTAAGCCAACAATCTTCTTCTTCATCTCTACTGATGTAGGATCTAGCTGGATGTAATCTAGATAATGACAAATTTATGATCTATCAATCTAGTCCCTACTCCACTTCATCATAAGAAATTTGTGCCTTGTCTTAAAATTTGCGAAGATGTTCTTAGCAAACTAGACCAGGTAATGTCCATCAGTTATAGTTGATGTATAGCTTAAATTGATACCATATTATTATGGTGATTTTCAAAGAACTATCACTTGTAGTGATGGTAAGGTGCTTGATTTCACATTGTAAGATCTTAGTTTTGAGCTATGTTAGGCAAATACGATAGATAGAATTTAATAGGTAATGCATAACTAGACAATCATCATCTCATCAACTTGAAGGTTTAAGTTTAAATGTAACTAACCTTGTTGCACTTAAGAATTGCACCAAAAGTCACCTTAGGAAAATTTTAGACTACTTTCTATTTATAGGATGAAAGAAGACATGTTTGGACAAAGAATTAGCTATTCCAAAGAATTAGCTATATTGAAATATAATAAAAAAAATACTATATCCAATGACATAGCAACCATTTTCATAATAAAAAAATAGTTCAATGATATTTGTAAATATCACATGACAAAGAATACAACTACACAATGCTTACCTTAAAGAAATTTAAATTAATATAATATAGTTTCCAAATGATCTTATAAGAAGTACAAGAATTCACTTGTAAATAGAAGAGATATATGTTGGTAGTATACCAATTAAAAATGCATAATAAAATATACAAAATTTAATAAAACAAATAGATATAAAACCATAATAAGGAATGCAAAATAAAATTTCTTACAAAATCTACAACAAAATAGGATATCTACATAAAAAGGAGAGTATATACATATTTCTTATAGAATCTACACCAAAATAGGACAACCATATAAAAAGGGAAGTAAAATAAACTTTCTTACATGTATTGGTAGAGGCTTTCAAAATCTTCTTATTATCTTTCTTTCTTGCCAAGATGCCCAAAATTAATTTTTACTTTGTCTTGAACTAACATGCTAGAAATCCTCTACAATTTGAAATAAGATGTATTGAAAATCATAATCTACTTATAGGTAGAAGGATAACATGCAATGTGATACCTAGGCTTAGGATGTGTTCAAAATGGAAGAAACTAGGTTAAGAATAGATAAGGAACAACTACTCTCCTTATTCTCTCCTTAATTCCTCACATCTCAAGCTAGTGTACTCTCCTTCTCTTGGGAAAAGGTGTCTTTAAGAGAAAACCCATCCTTCTATTTATAGGATAAAGAACATCCTATGGCTTGGATACAAAAGTCTACAAGATGGATCCACTTACCAAATATCTTTTTTTCTAATTCATGGTATCTTTGAAAAACAAGCTTTCATGAGGAAGTGGTTGAGGTGAAAGTGACAATGCTCAAGAAAGTAACATAGGAGTTGTTATGTGAAAGTGAAAACACTTAGAAGTTACATAGGGGTGGTTATGTAAAAATGAAAACACTAAAGAGAGTCAAATGAAAGTGGTTTGGTGAAAGTGATAACACTTAAGATAGTTACATGGAAGTGGTTATGTACAATAGTCAAGGTATCACATATGGTTGGTTGAAAATTGATTAAATTATCACTATCATAATAAAATATCATCCTATCTTGATCTTTATCTCTTTTTTTTTAAAGAAAAAAAATATTTACCATTAATGTTGAGGTAAAAGAGAAAACTTAAGGTGGGAGGTATGTATATAGTATCATTAAAGAAAAATGGTAAAACGTCAAGTTGGTAGCTATGTTTGGTTACCATTAATGTTGAGGTGAATGAGGAAATTGAATGTAGGAGTTATGTATATGGTATGCTCTCTCAATGTGAATCCTAAAACAAAAGCAATGAAAGTCAAGGTACCAAGTATGGTTGGTTGAAAAAGGATTAAATTATTGCTATCAAAATTAGAGCTCATCATACTTGATCTCTCTTGGGTTTTTTAAAGAATAAAATAACATTTGGCATTGATGCTGAGTTGAGGGAGGAAAAAACAAAATAATATTTACAATCAAAGTTACTATGTAATCTATATAAAGGCTAAAATTTTAGCAAGAAAAAATCAAATTGATATTTTGTATGATACCAAACTATTCCAAGTTATCCAAAAAAAAAAAACAAAACAAATGGGTGATGAAGGACATGCTTAGCCCTATAATACACCTCATTTCCCTTGGAAAATTAATTTATTTTAGTTTCTTTATGAGATTATCAAGTATTAAAGTTCCATGAGCTTTTTTAGAAGCATAGAGTAAAAGAATTGTTAAAATGGTTCTTATGAGATATCATGTACTTAATACTTTGTTTTGAGATTAGTAGTTTAAATGTAGTCAGTCTTTGTATATTATTAATATAGAAATACACATAAAAGATTCAATGAATAATAAAAAGAAACATGAAAATCAATGAAATGAAAAAAATAATTGTATATAATAAAAGATGACTATAATATCCTACAAAAATGTATAGACTCTCAAAATTTTTTGGAATGTTTTACATTATAGATATCATCAATTATTTCCATACAAAGTCATTATAATTTATTAGTATTTGAGGTAATCATAAATTATTTGTTTTCTTAATTTATAAAAGAAATTTGTAAACTATCATGGTTAAAATGTTCAAATTGTGGTATGGTATCTTGTTATAGTGAACAAACATCTTATAAATATTTGTAGAAAATTTCCTTGGAAGTACAAGTTTATTTTGAACTAGATATTTCATTTGATGTAGTCTTCTTACATATATATAATCCTTTTCTATGACTTCATGATGATGGAAATATTATTTTATCAGAATTTCTTTGGCTTCATGACAAAATCTATCAAACAAGACTAGTAATCTATGATAATTATCATGTTTTGTAAAATTTTTATTTAATGTAGGAAGTACTAGTTTGATAATTGGAAATCTATATTGCATTCTTTTAGTGGTGGAAGTTGATATTTACTATACACTTATTGTGATATTAAATTGACTTTCATGTACTTTGGTAGGATAAGCATCGAACCTTTGAGGAATTATCCTATGATCATTATGGAAGTTATTTTATAATGTGAAAGTTAACTAATAAAGTTTCATGTTCTAGTAGTATATACTTTTCGTCAACAATGCTAGTATTTCTTCAATAGACTTTTTATATCTTAGTTCTTATGATGTAGTCCATTCTATAACTCTTTCCTTTTAAACATTTACAAGGAAGGGGTGTTTTATTTATTTTCTTCTTTTTTTCATTTAAACCTTCATTGAAAGAAAGATCTTTTTTTTTTGGGTTTTTAATTGTTCTAAAGTAACATTCTTAGCTCATTCTTCTACAAGCTATCCATAATTTCATTTATATGATCATCAAAAAATTCTCTTATTACATATAGGATAGTGAAATAGTTTATAATGAAGCTTATGGAGGTCTTGCTAATGTAGGTGTAGATATAATAAAGGGTTGCATTGAAGATTAATATCTAGAAGTTCAAATTCCAAGTTTATAAAATTGAAATTGCATTTTGTTATGTCCTTACATAATTAGGATGTATTGGATAAATAATGCACATGGTGAATTGTAAACACTTCATTAATAAAATGCCCAAGTCTCCTTGGTTCTATCTCAAATAGCTTAATTAGATTACTTGTTGCAATATGCCATTAGTAACAAATGTTCTCAAGAAAAAAACATAAAAATACACTATGTTCATCCTCAAGAACCATTAACTTACATAGATGATATGTTCTCTTCACTTGAGGGATTTTGAGCCATTGTATTGTTTCAATTCTTATGTAATCAAAGCCCAATCTAGTTCTAGTGATCTAACAATGGAAGTGATGGGAAATAAGAACTATTAGATAGATGGCTTTCCTATCAATGCCTCCTTTGATGCTATTTATGTAAAAATGTTTATTGCCTTTGATTTTTTTGAACAAGTGATGAACAACCTTATGTTTGATTACTTTACAAATCTACCTCATATCATAGTGTAAAACATATTCCTCTATATTCTATCTCTAGAGCCAAAGCATTTCCTCATGTATCCATCCTTTTTCATGTGTAGCAAATAAAAATTTCTTTGATATTTTATACTAGACTACTATACAACTAGAAAGATTGCAAACCACACTATAAATTCACAAATGGTTACAATTATTAAAGAGTAAAACTACCTTGTTAATATACCATTCCTTATTTGGACCAACTTGTAGTATGTAATTATTACAACCTAAAATTTTGCAAAGGTTTAGTTATTTAATTTAATGCATATGATTAATTTTTTAATCCTATTAGATAAACTTCAATAGATTACCTCTAATTTTCTTAGTTAAATCATAGGATCATATTATTATCATTACTATTACTATTGTTATTGTTATTAGTTTCTTACATAAGAGAATACAATATGCTTGCTAGGGTATTTTTTTTATAAAAGTTTTGTATCATTTTTTTTACAATTATTAAAGCTTATTCATAGATCTACTATATATTTTATGATTAAATGTTGAAATTCAATTATCCCTAGGAGGTTTTCTTTATGTTAGTTACAATGCCTTTACAATTATTTAACTATGCATATTTTATTATTTATGTACATTCAATTATGTATATTCAATATTTAGTATGTAGATTTAATTATGTACATTTATGCTTTATTATACACATCTAGTTATGCATCTTTTATTCATAGTATGCACATGTGATTAGATAATACTTTTCCATGGAGAAATGTTTAACATCAACCCTTTGCTACCTTTTATCATTAGACTAGGATTCAAAGTTAATTTTTACTTATTATTAAATATTGTGTAAATAAATTTATTAAGAAAGTACTTTAGGATGACATCCTACCTAAAATCTAACTTTATTGATGTGTTCAAGACACTTGGTTCCCTAGAATTGGAGTGATGATTTTGAAATATCACATTTTTAGTTTGCTAAAAATATTGTAAAATTTGATAATTGAACTAGATGACTATGATTAGTAAATTTAGATGTGATTTTTTATAAGGAGCTCCTATGAATTTTACAATCCAAGCTCTCTCAAAGTCACAAAATAGAAAATTTGAACAATTAAAGAAAATGAAAGCTTTATTCTTGCTCAAGTTGAGAAATCACAGTTGAAAGAAAGCACAAATTTCCAAGGATAGAAAAGAGATTCAATCAAATTCTCACACACACACTTAACAAAGAAAACACACTCTCACATGGATGACAATCAAGGCATTTAGCCAAGACTCTATCTCTCTCTACTCTTCTCTCAATTCACCTCTCTTTCCCTAGACTCTCTTGACCAAATGAAGTCCTAAGAGGTCTATTTATATCTTTCTTCTCTCTATCTTCATCTTCCCTCTTTAAATTCAAAATATAAATCTTTAAAAACTCATAGGAAATTGTCTCATGTTTGTATGAGATGTCTTGGAGGAGAATGAAACATCCCATTTGAAACTGGTTGTTAATATATGTAACATCTTAACTTTGGTTGGGATGTCTCAAGTTGCTGGGACATCTTAAAAACATGTGGAACATCTCAAGTCTAACTAGGACATCTTGAATGTAGTAGGGATGTCTCACCTGTAGCTAGGACATCTCCCTTGCTAAGGAAAAATACAAAGATGCTTTTTTTAAAGGTTTGGAATCTCCCAGACACCTCCAAAAAAGTCCACATAGCTCCTAGAACCTCCTAAACTCATCAAAATAGTCCTAAAAAACTCCCAAACATGCCAAGACTATAGGGAAATATTTCATCATTGGAAAGATGTTACATGGTCTATTTGATGTCCACATTAGTAGCCTCCGCCTTCTAAAGACTCTTGATTCCCACACAAGTGACATTTATACTTGGGATAGCTATTTACCCCTCACATAGGCCACAATTTACACATAAAATAAAGCACAAAACACATGGAATGATTAGATCTCACAAAATTTTTTCTCTACCATCCAAAACCTATTTCACAAACACATAAACACACAACACAATGTATGGATGACACATATATTAGCATAATTTTATCCTTACATAAAAATGAAAAAAAAAATCATGAAATAAGAGTGGATATGGTCATTACCCTCAAAGGCTCCACCATGCTTCCATCTTAATATCACCAAATCCCATGTGTTTCTTCCATGACCTACAATAAAAGAAGGGTAAGGAAATTCAAAAGCATTGGGTCTTCTCAAACCAATTTTCCTTCTTCCATCCTTTTTCCTCTTCTTCACCTTCTTCTTCTTGATGATTAGAAGACTACCACTTAACTCCCTTTCATCATTAACATCACAATATAAATTTTCTTCATAGCCAAGATAATCAACGTCATCAACACATTTGAAAAATTCATTATTGTCATAACTCATAGAAAACATCTCCAAATTCTGGAAAATCATACCATTATCAATGTCTTCACCAACATCAATAATGACCATCTCATAATGACTATGCCAATAGCCATCATCATCAAACACATTATCATTATTAGTATTCCTATAACTAACAATGGCATCAAAAGTTACATTGCTCTCATCATTTATAACATGACTAAAAATTTCATCATAATGATCATGATTCTATTCATCACAATTAAACAAACCACTACTAAGCTAAATTGAAAAAATAGCATCCATCACACTAGCTTCAATATGAGAAATATTACTACCATTAACAAGGTAAAGTTCACACTTACCAACCTCTTCATGGATTCTCCCATTCATCTTTGGTTCAACTTAATCTTTAACATGTGGTTATCCAATCTCATCAAAGCTTGAAATTTTAAGATCCTAAATAAAAGTTTCCAATTCTAGTGGCTTCTCCTCTTCAAAGAAATCATCAACAAGCTCTTCATCCCACTTTAGAGGTACCAACTCAAAAGGTAAACTCTCCTCCATGGCTTTAACACTAGTTTCATTAAAAACATCATTAAAGAAATGGTTCTTCAACATACCTTGATTAGAAGACTCATCTATCTCCCTTGAGATAGCCTCAACTTGGCTTAGAATCTCCTTTCCCGTGCCACAAAATATAGACCAATTGTAAACGCTATGAGAATCATACCTTCTAGTGTTGCTCTTGATCCTTCTTGAAGAAATTCCTTGATCTTTATCACTTATTTAGCTTTGATCCTTCATCCTCCATAACTTATTAGGTAGGAACTCTTCTTGATTAGCAGCATACATCATCTTGGACTTTGAAGATCTCTTGGTCCCTTTGATGAAGTCCTTGGTTTCCTTCCTTGAAACCTTGGAGTATTGAACATTCCCTTACCCAATAATAAATGCTTCAAAACTCCTTTTCGCATTGATCTCTACTTCATTAGACCTTTCATCTTCTTTATCATTTCCTTGATTAACACTCACATTTTTCATAAAAATGAAAGAATTAATTTCAATTACATCTTTAATCATGAGAGGTATACCTTCATTAAAGGCTACTGACTTTTCTAAGATTAGGAGTTCCTTGCTCTTGGAAACCTTTGACTTATTAGACTCCCATTGTTTGTATCTATTTTCATCATAATTGAAGCATTGAGGATTGGATGCATAGCCATTCCCTTGACCTTTCCATTTCTTGGAATTTTGGCCCTACTTGAACTTCTCTTGCTTCTCATTGGTGTCTTCCTTGGCATTTCCATTTTACTTACCTTCTTTCTCACTTTCAAAAGTTTTGGCATTTTTTCCCTTAGAATATTTAGGACATTTAGTGTAGCCTTGAAGTTTATTTTCAATCTTAAGAGCTAATCCAAAAGCCTCATCCAATGTTTGGGGCTCATAGAAGGTTAGCTCTTGTTGATACTACCTTTTTAATCCTCCTTGAAAATTGGATGCTTGGTCATAATCATCCCAATGAAATTTTGCAAGGTAGAAATAATTATAATAATCCATGTATTAGTCCTTCACACTCTAATCACCTTGCATTAGGTACTTCAATTTTTGAATGGCCTCTTGTCTATAATGAGTCTTCTCAAATTTTTGCTTGAGCATGAATTGCATTAAAGACCAATCCTTGATAGGAGTATCATCTTCCACCTTGTAAGAATGGCTTTCGTTATCCTACCTTACAAGTTCTATGCCTTCAAATTTGGTTTTAGCATAACACCTTTTGATGATTTTCCACATCTTCAAGTTCAAAGTACTTGTTAATCATTTTCAGCCAGGAGAGGAAAATTTTAGTTTCTTCCATGCCATTGAAGGATTTGACTTGAACATGAGGCATCCTTGAAGCATATCTAAAAGCTTTTGAAGGTGTGACTTCAATTTCTTCACCTTACTTCCTTTAAGGATTAGAAGGAAGTTCATTTTTCCCTTTCTTAGGAAACATGAAACTTTTAGACTTATTTTCAGCTATAGGATCATGAAGAAAAACATTATCTTGAGGTTCACCTTCTTCAAAGTCTTTATCTTTAAAA
This sequence comes from Gnetum montanum, assembly GCA_015680685.1. Taxonomy (NCBI): domain Eukaryota; kingdom Viridiplantae; phylum Streptophyta; class Gnetopsida; order Gnetales; family Gnetaceae; genus Gnetum; species Gnetum montanum. The sequence continues at coordinate 714,493 of MNCI01036463.1, read as the reverse complement.
GAAATATCATCTTCAAAGGATGGCATTAAGGAATGTTTTGAAGAATGTATTGGTAAAGAATGACATGAATTGTTCCCTTGCTTAGATGTTTTTGATGAAGTATCATATCCTTTGTTCTCTCCTAGCATTTTAATTTTCTTAGCAATGAGCTTGAGAGCATTTCTCATGTCATCCATATCTCGTGATAAAGCTTGAATTGTCTTCTTCTTTGGAGGCATAATGGGAAATGATCTAAAAGAAATTTTTCACATAATTCTATAGGGAAAAGTGAAATATTTAAGATTTCTGAAGGAATCAAATCAAGAATACTTATATCTTAAGAGAAATGAGTGCAAGATCTTCAAACCATCACTAGCATGAGCCAATGGATATCCAATTCCATAATTATCTTCCAATTCTTGAAAGATATGACAAACTTAGTGATTAAGAGAAAATTTTCAAATCCTAGGATAAGTAGAACAAGTAGCAAAAGAGAATTCATCCAAGATGGAGAATTAAAAGTGATTCTTGAATGCAATTGTCTTCAATTCCAGGCCACTATGATACCAATCTAATTAGGATCTCCCATGGATTCCATAATCCAAGCTCTCTCAAAGTCACAAAATAGAAAATCTAAATAAGAACATAAAATGAAAGATTTATACTTGCTCAAATTAAAAAATTGTAGCTAAAAGGAAGCACAAATTCCCAAGGATAGACAAGAGACTTAATCAAATTCTCACACACATACTCAATCAAAGAAAACATACTCTTACATGGATGATGATCAAGGCATCTAGCCAAGACTCTATCTCTTTCTATTCTTCTCTCAACTCACCTCTCTTTTCCTAGACTCTCTTGACCAAGATGAAGGCCTAAGAGGCCTATTTATATCTTTCCCCTCTATCTCTTCATCTTCCCTCTTTAAATCAAAAATTTAAATCTTTAAAGACCATTAGGAAATTATCTCATGTTTGTTTTAGACATGACGGAGTAGAATGGGATGTCTTGCTTGAAAGTGGCTATTAATAGATGGGATGTCTTGACTCTAATTTTGACGTCTTAAGTTTGGCTAGGATGTCTCAAAATCATGTGGGATGTCTCAAGTTTTACTAGGATGTCTTGAATGTAGTTGGGATGTCTTACCTGCTAGGACCAAATACAAAGATCTTTTTGAGGTTTGGAACCTCCAAACACCTCCAAATAAGTCCCCATAGCCCTCAGAACCTCCTAAACTCATCAAAATAGTCCCAAAACACTCCCAAATATGCCAAAACTCTAGGGAAAGATCCCATCATTGGAGAGATGTTACATTGTCCTATTTGATGTCCCCATCAATTTCAATATACAATTAGGTAGAACACTTGATAAGAATTCCAAGATTCAAAAGGAATTTGATTTGGAGTCTATATATGGTTGTTATCAATGTTTGAATATGGAGTATATTAGTTGAAAGGAAAAAGAGAAAATAAACATATGAAAAATGTAAATGTTAAATAAATAAATAAGTAAAAGTAAAATTCAAGTTTAAAGTTCAAAGGAAGTGCATGTTATGTAAGGCTAATTAGAAAATAAATATAAAGAAGATAACATGTTATATGTTCATAACATATAAATATAAATATTATCTTTTATTACGATCATCTTCCTTTGTTTTTACATTGCCTCACTTCCCTGCATGTTGGATTTTTTAAAAGTTTCTAAGTAGAAACCATTTTGTTATTTAGTTTCAGTCAAGTTCCTTCCATTTTGAGCCTATTTTTACTATTTTTAAACATGTACCAAGTGTCAAGTTAAATGTGATTTTCCCCTTATAAATAGATTGTGGCCTTTAATACATCTCATTTTTTCTCACAAAGGGTTTTTGAAAAATAAGTTTAAGATGAAATAAAAGGCTAATTTTGGACATCTTAAAGAAAATAAGAAGATTTTGAAAGCTTTTCCAACATAGGTAAGAAAACTTATTTGACTTTCCTTTTTATGTCACTCTCTTATTCTATTATGGATTTTGTATATTTTCTTTTTTCTTTTTGATTTTTCATTATTTTTTGACAAGTTTAATTATTATGCTAAGATTTTTCTAAATTTTGTTAGCTCAAACTTGTTTTTATATGGAAATTAATATTTTATTTTTTTATATAAAGTAGATATCTACCTCTATGATTGACCTATGAATTTTGAGAATTTCTCTTCCATTTAATATTTTTTTCTAGTTCCAAAAGGCCTTAATGATTCCAAAAGCTAACTTGTGTTTAGAACGAATCCAAGCATTAAAATCATCATAGACATAAACTTTTCCCAATTGAGAAAATGTAGCATTGTTCATACTAAGGGATCGAAAAGGATAAACTCATAGTAGATTCACTTTATTGTAGTAGGTAGCTTCCTATGGAGCAAAGTAGAAAAACACTAAAAAGATAGATATCTTCTATTTAGCCACTTTGACCTAAACATATTGCTTATGTTCATCTACTTTTTTTATGGTTAATTGTTACTATAAAGTGTTGTGAATTAAAATAACCAAACCCTTAGAATATCATTCTTATTCTACTTTATTATTATATGGAAAAGAGAAACTAACAATACTTGGGCATATAAGATTTAGAGAATATTATCCTTCCAAAGTCTCAAAAATGCTAAAAATATCAAATTTATCAAAGAAAGCTATATTATACATACTAACAATTTTATTTGCAAAAGAGCCATCAATATTCAAAAATCCACAACATAGAGGTTGAATTTTCTATCTATGATTGTCTTTAATAACATAAATATACTTAGTGCTTAAATATGGAGTCTTACCTTATTCTTGCACTTTCTTTAGTTTTTTTTCATTTTTGTCACAACCTAAAATTTTGCATAAGTTTAGTTGTTTAATTTAATGCATGTGATTAATTTTTTTAATGTTGTCAGATACATTTTAATAGATTAGCTCTAATTTTCTTTATTAAATCATAGGATTTTATTACTATCATTACTATTATTATTGTTATTCTTGTTAGTTTGTTACATAAGAGAATACAATATGCTTGCTAGAGTATGTTTTTTAAAGTTTTGTGTCATTTGTTTTACTACCATTGGAGCTCAGTAATAGATCTACTATATATTTTATGATTATATGTTCAAATCTAATTACCCTTAGGATTTTTTCTTTCTATCAGTTATCATGCCTTTACAAGTATTTGTCTATGCATATTTTATTCTTTATGCATATTCAATTATGTATTCAATCTTTCGTATGTAGATTCAGTTATGTACATTTATGCTTTATTATGCACATCTACTTATGCATCTTTTATTTTTTTTACTATACATATGCGATTATATAATACTTTGTTCATGGAGCACATTTGGACCCTAATACTACCTAGACCATATCCCTTATTAATTTTTTGTCATTAAACTAGAATTTGGAATTTATTTTTAATTTTAATTAATTATTATATAAATCAATTTTGTTAAGGGAATACCTTAGAATAATGGTTTACCTAGAATCTGATCTTACCAATGTGTCCAAGATATTCAAAAATGTTTGTTTGATCCTTGGTTTACTAGAATTGGAGTTATAGTTTTTAAGATATTACATTTTTAGTTTGCTAAGAATAGCATAAAATTTTTATCATTTAAATTGTGAAACTATGATAAGTAATGATCTAATACGATTTTGGCATATAGTCGCATAGTGTACTTAACAAGGATGCCATAGGTTTAAACAAATTTTGATTTAGAGTTCATATGTGAGTGAGACATGTTTAAATATTGAGAGTATTAGTGAGGAAGAATTAGGAAATAGACTTGGGAAAAATGTACATGTTTAAAATTTTGTTTTAAAAAAGGAAAAGTAAAAAATAAATTAAAAAGAAAAGTTCAAAGCACGTTCACATAGAAGGTGAAAATATTTATCATCTATAATATCTATGTTATATATATAACATAGCATGTATTTATGTCATCACATCAATTTCTATTTTCCTGTTGCCTAAGCTATATACATTTGTGTTTTATGTTTTCTATTCCAAATAGAAATCATTTTTAGTCATGTTTCTTCATTTCTAACCAATTTTAAACTTGTTTCTTCTGTTTCTAAATATGTACCAAGCCCAAGTATCATACTATATGTGAGTTTTTCCTTTATAAGTGGATTGCGGCCTTCAGTACATCTTATTTCAGCTAGTAAAAGGTGTGTAATGTATCAAGTTTAACTGGAGTGAAAATTAATTTTGAACGTTGGAGTGAAAATTAATTTTGAACGTTGGGTGAAAAAGGAAGACATTACGAAGATTTTGAAAGTCATGCCAGCACAAGTAAGAAAGAATATTTTACTTTCCTTTTTATGCATTTACTTTCCTTTTTATGCATTTCTTCTATTTTGTTGTAGATTTTGTAAGAAAGCTTATTTTACTTTCTTTTTCATGTGGCTGCCTTATATTTCTGTGAATTTTCTATTCCTTCTTTCTACTTTCTAGTTTTCTGTTATTCTTTGAAAATTTTAATTATTATGCTAAGATTGCTAAATTTTTGTCATTTTGGGCTTATGTTTATATGAAAATTAATATTTTAATTTTTTTCAAAACCATTTTTTTATTTTTGGTGAATTTTTGGAATTGTGGAAATTTTTCCCAACTTGCTTCTTAGATATTTTGTGATTATTTTGGACTAGCTATTAATATAAACATATTTTTGCAAGAATTTTATGAGATTTTTCTTATTATTAATTTTTTGCTGTTTTGTAAATCTTTTATATTTTTGGAATGAAATAAAAATATTTGTATGATTATATTTGTTCAGTTGCTAGTGGGAGTTGTGAATGTTTTAGATGCCCCCATGTGCATGCAATAGTGGCATGTTTCTTAGTGGGAATCAACCCATGGGAACAAGGGTCTAGATAGATTTCTTACTTTGGATTTTGATTTGTAAGTTTGTATAAGGTAGGGAAACTAGCTAAGACCATGGCACTAAGAGGTTAAGTCTAGTGGTGTACGATGAGGCATAGTCAAGACTTGTCCTTGTAATGATATGTGTGCCTTGGTTGTTGTTAATATTAGTAGTGAGGCTGATGCCAAGACTTGACCATGTTGCTGTGTTTCTTTGGTAGTGAGGAAAACCAAGAGTAAGCCTTTAAGGATGCCTGAATGAAATATGTACTTTTTGATTTTTTGTTGGACAAATTTGTGGCATCTTGAATATTAAATAATTAAAAAGATAACCAATGATAGTAGTGAGGTTATTCCAAGACCTATCAGTATATTCCTTTGAAAGTGAGGATAACCAAAATCTAGCCTTATTCTTAGATAAAAAATATATTCTTTAGATTTTTTAATTTTATTTGGATTTATGGAAAATTTGTAGTACTATGGACTTTGAAACATTTTTAAATATTTAATTGGAAACCTTTATTTAACCTATATTCTAGGAATTTTAGCCTAGAACCTTTATGCTCCATGAAGAGGGAAATAAAACAACCTTTCTTATTTGAGGGATCTTGAGTCCTTGGTTTTACTACCAAGAGCCCAAAGTAGCTAGTGAAACATTGAAAGAGGGACATGGGCTGAAAGGTGGATCAATTTTGTTCAAGATGGACCCTCTAAACTTAAAAATAATTTTTGTATATTTTTTATTTTTGTAAAATAAAAACCTTATATACTCTTTAGATACTTGAGCCATGTACCTATTTTTTGTGAATAAATAATAAAGTATGATAGATACCAAATTACCATTTATGCCATTTGGATCATAACATGGTAAGGATCATCTTTCACTTTGGTTTGGGAAATACTAATATTATTTATTAAATACTAATATTTTATTTAATTATTATTATTAATTTTATTATTTAATTGGGTAAATTTCAAACATGAATATCTTTATTTTTAGATGTTCAATTAATTTGAAACAAGTGTTATTGAAATCATTACTTTACCTACTATTTTATAATTCTACTAGTGAAAGTTTTTGATTTTGATATCTACATTTATGTGGTTGCACAAATCTTTATTTTTAAAAAATAAATTTTTATTTAATTATGTATGCAAGTAATATGAAATTTTGCTACATTTTATTGGTCTACTATATTTATGCTTCTAATTAATAATTTTTATATATTTTATGGTATCTTTTTGAATTACTAAATCAAGGTTAAATTTAGATCCTTGGGGTTTTGTAATATTTCTATTAGTTATTTATAAGATAATTAATAGGGGTATTATAATTCTTTAGTTTTTTTTACATACTTTTTGCATGTAAGGTTGTCATTAAGCTAAATTTTTTTCTTTTTTTAGATTGTGTTGATTATTCCAAATTTTCTCCCATGATTGAGCATCTTTAAATCTAATAATGATATGAAGAGGTTGATCACCCCTTCCAACTTATTCTATAAGCATCAATCATAAATTGTTTTATCCTAGGAATTTTTCATTGAGCATCTTTACAAGCATTTTTTACTCAAGTAGCTTTAAATTTCTTCCACCAAGTCTTCATCCTCCCTTTCAAGTACACAGATCAGGTGTAAGCTTAATACTTTTTCACATTTTTCCTCTTCTTATTTTAATGTCTTTAAATTACCATAATAAATTTGCTAGTCATTCATCAATCTTTTTATTTTTATTTTCTTTCATTTCTAAAGAGGCAAATTTTACTTCTAGGGTATTGATTTTTTCAACAACTTCTCTATGCTAATTCTCTAAAAGGCTAGGGAGGAGGTTCATTTGAGCAATGAAGCCCTCCACTAGGGCTTCCAAGTGCTTCATTTTTTCATTCATTGCTAATGAGAGGTTGGGTATTCCAATACTCCATCATACAAGTCATGAGTGTACACATGCAACTTGATTGTAATTTGTATATGGCCAATATAGATTCACTAGTAGTTGAGGTTCAGTTTGTGATCACTATCTTCTCACTTTGAGTTAGTGAAGTGTAAGTTGTATGGTTTAACTCTCAATGATACATATGATAGATTGATGTTGTTGGCTTAAATTAAAGGTAAGTTTAAACATTGGGAAAATAGGATAATGGAATCTAAGTCTAAGTGTAATGTAAATAAAGAAACTATTCTAACCTATAGGAAATAAGTGTCCATTCTTGGTTTACCATTCATGTCTTGGGTGTATGCAACTATCACTGAGATTACCAAGTGTTATGCTACTAGACGAACCAACTAATAACACTACTAGGATTACTAAATGATTACGCTTATATATTCGAAACTAGGCATACTTATACTACCATACTAATGAACAATGAAAAAGTAACGTACTTAGAAATAGTAAATGACTTAATCAAAGTAAACATATTAAAAGGTAATAATTAAACTAAGTAAGAAGCATGAACTAAGTAAAAGTAAAGTAAAGTAAACTACGCAAAATGCTTTAATGATGGAAAAAAAATTTGTTCTTTATTTGCAGCCATATACTATTTCCAAGAACAGTTCACTAAAACAAAGATTCCATGCAATTGCTTAACATCACACTACAGGCATACACTATATTGTTACATGTAAAATCAAGAAAACAAACTACAACAATCTACTTATGTATTTGATGAGTCGCCATTTAGTCAACCATGATATCACGTATGTGATATCGCAGCTTGTCTCCTCATCTATAAATAAGAGGTAGATAGCTCTCTTTAGGAGGAGAAGTTTAGAATTAGTTTTAGTTTTCGTTTTTCTCTCAACCCTTCTCTCCCAGTGTATGCCCGTAGTGTGGTGATTGTAATTGTACAACACCTTTATTCGAGTGTGACGTACTTGGACATGCACATGATCGGAAATAAAGATCAAGATTCCTTCATCATTGCAACATTCACTTAGTTTAATTATTTACTTAATTGTTATTTACTACTTTCTTAGTTAATATCTCTTCATCCTAAACTCCTGTTAAACATGGAATGAGTACAACTTGATCATGAGCATTTAAGTGTGACTACTTGGTAACCTAATAGCGTACCTAGGATCTGTGTTTGGTAATCCTAGTGGTAGTTGTGCACGAAGTCCAAGATGTGTACTGATGATTGAGAAACAGATGCTCATCGCACTTAGGCTAACTTAGATTCTCTCTCACCCTCTCTTTCTTAGCTTAGTTAATATTATCTTCCATTGTCTTCAGGAGTAGCATTAGCATAGAAACACATCATACACCTCAGTCTAGACTAACCCATATGTGACAAAGTTAACACTAGTCCAGATGGGAAGATAGCGAACTATGACCTAAGGATAAATGTCTAGATACCACAACTAGTTTGTCTGTGGAGTTCGACCAGATCATGCATGAAATGCTTATATTCATATGGTTGAGTGTATGGGTACCTCACCACTCATGATTGGCACCATTGCTGGGGACGGTGCTAGCTATCTAGATTAGTTATATCATACAAGGTCGCTATATAGGAATTAACGATATATCTCTTAGGAAGAAGAAATAATTATCAAAAGTCACATATAAATTCACACAATTCCACAACCATGCCTCTCCTACAAGACTATAATAATGCCACATCTAGTGAGGAAGTTCATTGGAGAACCAACGAACTATATGACGATGAAGATTGAAGTACGAAACCCGAGGTGGGGATTTCTTATAAACATAAATGAAAGCAATGTCATCCCAACACACGAAAGCATAACTTACCCAATGATGATGAACCCCCACTGGCCACTATAAGCCTAACACAAATACAAGAGGCTGTTCGAATCTCCTATAGGCATCGTAAAGAGAGTTGTCTACCCAGGCTCGATTTAAACAACTTCCCTAATTTCTCAGGAGGCTATGACTTAGATCCGCATCAACATTTACAAGCCTTCTATGATGCCTGTGCATGGAACAACATTAATAACAGTTGGAAAAAACTCAAGCTCTTCCCTGTGACACTCATTGGCCAAGAAAAAGTATGGTATAGATCGTTAAAACCAAATTCAATACGACGTTGGCCAACAATGGTAGAACTCTTTAACAAAAGATATCAAACCTATGCAAGAGTGTCAACCTTGAGGAAAAAAATCCAAGAGTGGAAACAAGCACAACATGAACCCTTGGACATGGCCTTAGAAAGGTATTATGCACTGTTAAACAACTGTCTAGGCCATGAGTTCTCTAAGGAAAGGCTAATGTACCATATCATTGATGGGCTTCGTGATGCAACAAAAGAAACCCTAGGGATGTATGCCCAAGGTCAACTATACAAATTACGAACCCATCAAGTCCAATAGCTTATTAAGTGGGTAGCAAAAGAAGAAGGAGAAATGGCTAGATGGGAGAGTGTTGAAAAACATCAACAGGAATAGAATCTCAACTTAACAAAGGTCCATAATCACAAAAAGGAGAAATCAAATTATCACAAGGAGGAAGAACCATCTTTTCCAGTATAACAATCATTAGAGGAAGTTAAGGAAAAGATCAATAAGATGTTGGAATGGATGCATAAAAAGTGTGGAGAATATATCGACATCATTGGAGATAGAGTTTTAACAACTCGAGAAGTAGGACATAGTATCACTAGACAATCAAGAAGAAGGGATGAAGAACACAAGAGTTCAACTGCCAATAATACGTGTGAATGCAATATTTTCCTATACGATCATCCCAAGGACCAATGCCCAATCTTATTACATCTATATGAGCATTGGGGAAGCACGTTACATCCCAAGTTCATACAAAGATACTATGTTCGATCACAGTGGCAACAATCCCAGTCATGGGGGAAGCCACCCCTAAATTGGAGACACCCTTCTTATCATCTGAATCCAAATGCTAATCTAGTCCAATACCCTATTTCTCCAATTGGGACAACATACTCTATCTCACCACATTATCATTCTTCTTAATACTATTAGCCCATGTCCTCAACACAACCACCACCTTGTGCACCTTACACTTCTCCTAATTTTCAACATTCTTATCCTTTTCCTCCTTCTACATCGCCACCAACTGTTCCTAAGGTGTCTGCACCATAGCAATAACCTCTGAACATTACTTGTGCTACTATTGCCAATAGCAGTGAGATACCTTAGCAACATCTAAGGTATCCCTTCTTTAGAAATGACCCTAGGAAGGGACAACACAATTCCAAGGCCACTGCATCCTCCAACTCCACACAAGTCCAACCCTATGGTGCACCCTTATCTTCGAACCCAATGCCTCATGTTACTTCAACAGGGCCACCAATTAATACTCCAACCACCATACGACCCAATGAACACAGGCATGGAAGGCAACATCCTGATCCTTGCATACCATATTACGGTCACAAACATCATAGTGGGTCAACTCTTTACCCAAGAACCACATCTCATAACTTGCCCCACTATGCTTACTATAATAAAGTGTGTGAAACCCAATGGGTTAGGTATGATCCAGTTTCAATGTTTCCAACATGCAAGGATCCTCATCTTTCATTTATTAATTCGTGCCATCCTCAATTATTTAGTTATGGGGGATATCCCCCATTCTAGTAACAAGCAAGATCAATAACCACTTTTTATTTTCTTCAATTTTACAACTTTTTGTTTTCCAATTTCTTATTTTTTCTTTTTGTCCTTTTACATTTTTATAAGTAATCTCTTCTACAAATAAAACACTCATGTGGATTGTTGTTTGAGGTGTGTTCTATGTTATCGAGTCTCGAGCGATCAATTATGTGGACAGTGGGCCCATTATACCCACTCATCCATTCTACAAATAAGAGGTTCTATTCGAGGGTACATTGATATTCTTAACATTCTTGAAACTTAAAATTAATTTTGTGTCCATTGTACCCAGAATGAAGAAGGATGGACCAAGAGGGAATTAGGGTGTGGCATCAAGGGGACTTGAGGATTCTCTTTGATGATGTTTGTGGAAGTTATCATGCAACGTGGTTGTACTAAGATCCTTGTAGATCTAACGAAAAATGGGAGTAAGAGTAATCAAAAGGGCCATGCCTGAATGTTGGCAGCTTCTTTGGATTCAACAATCAAAATAAAAAACAAAAAACAAAGGAAGTGCCACAAAAAATAATCACTCCTCCCTTGAATAAAATGCCAAGTGATCGTATGCCTTGTTGTTATGGTACTCTCATCATCGCTCATCATGGGATGAAACAATGCGGTGTCACTGATTAGAGGAATGGACTTGGTCCTAATCTTGGAATGATGGGTTAATGACACATTAATCATGCTTTACATGCAGGATTCACTGTGCCCTAGGTTAGTTACCTCATGTCCCAATCTCTGCAATCCCTTCTATAGTTCCATCTCATCTCACTGTTCATGTGATTGTAGCTCGTGTCTCGTATAATGTAGAATTCTTACCTCATTCTGGTGATATTTACATGTGTGTGTTTTTTGGAATCAATGCAAATTACATTTAACCCTTCTAGTGCCCACGAACACTTTAAGTATGGTTACACAAGGGCATTATAGGTTGGAACCTGCTTTGGGGAGGATCCACTTGTGTAATCTCTTGTAATTTTCACTTATAACATAGCTCACACACATCATTTATTACCCTTAGCATATTGTTCATGATATTCTTTCCCTTATTACTAGCCCTCCGAATTTCAAACGTTCCAATGTACCATTACATGGCCTTTTTCTCTCACTTACCACCCAAGGTCCTTATTGCTAAAATCCACACCATTGTAACTATTTATGCCTTTCGCATTAATTGAATTACCCTAGAACCCTTTAAGATGTGCCCACATGTCCTTGCTTTCCATTTTTAATTCCTATTAAAACCTTTAAAATTTGGTATTTTCCCTCAGGCCTAAACATCGATAGGCCATGATATTGCATTCGATAAACTTATAAATAGGCAACCACACCCCCCCACCTTCCCACAACACTTAACCTCATTTTTCACAAATCACGTGGGGGAGTTTTTTAAATTTTTCTCTACGACTTGCAATTGTGTGACCCTTGCTTTCATATCCATAACTCGCTCGTTGGTGCTTCGATTTTAATTCTGTTTGAACCTGCTTGAACCCGGAGTGTTCAGCTTAGTCGTTGGGGAGGGACACCCATCGAATAGCACCTGAATGTTTTAGAATTTTTCATCACCCAAAGGAAATTATCAAGGGTAATTCACTATAACATTAAATATAATTGTGCCGAAAATAATTTTATCTCTTTAGGTACACTGGGAAACTAAAATGGAAAACCACCTAAGCAAAGTGGACTTACTATTATGATCTTTCAGGAAACATCACATGGAAATAAAATAAATTAATTAAGGCAAGAAGTAAGGTATAAATTAACTTCGAAAACAACCTTACTAACGCTTGGCCTCGTGTGATTCCAGATGGCCCTGAAACATGGACAATAGGAAGGTCCTGCTCAAGGTGGAAGTAAATGACCTAGGAGAGGTGAAGAACAAGTCCCTACTAGACAATATGTAGAATAGGAGGAGTAACCATTTAGCATTCATCAAGAAGACCCTACTACTATATAGTCTAGGCAAGCAGAAGGAGGAGCTGCTGCAGTGCCTGAACAAGGACAACATCTCACATTGCCCTAGGATTACATTCAAGCTATCCACAAAAGTTCCACATTCACTGTAGTGATTTTGGAATTAAAGTTTGAATCTTTCGTAGAGTTCACTCCTGAGGCTATTAGGGACCACCTCAAAGGGTCTCCCTTATGGCCTATCCACTCTGCAAGTGGTGCCTGGTACCTAGGTGAAACGTACCAATTTTGGCATAACATAGAACAAGGAACCACCATTAATATTTGTGGTGTGACAGTTGATTTCTCTGCGTAGTCCATTTTGGAAGTATTAAACCTTTTGAATACATGGCCAAAAGTTACTCAGTTATCTACCTATTCAGACCTTGATGAATGACAAGTTTGGTTGGAGAGGGCATATGGCAAAGAAAAGACATTTGGAGAGTTGACAATGAAGAGAGGATCTATTTCAAAATGGGAACTTATCACCTCTTCCCCACAAAGGGCCTAAAAAGGATTTCAACATATGTGGCAAGGGGATGTGCAGTGCTGATGGAAAAGGTTAATGCTAACCTGCCTCATCTATACCTTACAAAGATCCTAAGGTGGTTTGAGGAATGGAAGATAGGGAAGATGGTGTTGCCCTTCCCTTGCCTTATCAGAAAGCTATGTCGACGTGCTAGTATTAGAGGATATACTAATGATGTCCTCTGAAAAGCTAAAAATGCTTCATATGCTAAACTATTAAAGCCACTAGCCGCAAGGAAAATCACTGGTGAGACGTTGGGACTAGAATAAGAAAAAGAATAGATGGCTGAACCAACTGCAACTCAACTTGTAGGACCCAGCCAACTTCCAAGTATGAGACCCATCCAACAACAGGAAGCAGGGCCTAGCATAGGCCAGGATCAACCACCACAAGATTATAGACTGTCGATGAGCCATCTCAGGGCCATCGATGAGACGGTCAGTTGGGGAAGTTTTGATGATGTAAATCTCTTATGCATCATTGACGATGCCATACAACCCATAGTTTCTTTAAATCATGCAAGGGGTGAAGTGTCTATTCATATAGGAGGAGGGGAGAGTATTTGGTCACAATAGATCTCGAGAAACACTGCATCTTTCCAAGTGCAATTAGAAATTGGTGAAGGGGCCACAGTGGTGGTCATGAAACACTAGGATGTAGCGGGAGCCCCACAAGTGGTTACAAACCACATCAAAGAATCATTCAAAGTACCTATTATACCATTGACAGATCTCACGGGAGCATGGGATGCTCAAACCTTGGCTGGAACCTTAATGAGTCCTGCAGAACATGAGGATGTGCTTGATCGATTACTACAAACAGGACAAATAATGACGTCCTTGTTTGACATCCCTCAAGATGTTACAACAATTCAATCAGACCTCATTTCCACGAAGGGGAAGCTAGTCTTAACAGAAGTGAGGGCCAAGCATGCTAAAGCAGAGGTGTAGAAATTGCAAGAACAGCTTGTAGCCCTACAAGTAGCACAATGGGTCCCTTTGCAATTTTTTCCTATAGACCAGCTAAACAGTTTCAAAACTAAGCAACTAACCAAGCTACTACTGAAGAATAAGAAGATGGTTGAGGAAAAAGAGAAGGTTATTTGGGATGCCTCTACAGCATAGGCACAAACTCATGCGCATATCAAGGCACTCAAAGCCTTACAGGAGGAAAATAAACAGCTTGTTGTTGACAACCTTTGGTTGACCTCTGTGGAGAAGAAAAAGAATGTTCTTGAAGAACACTTTCATCAGTAAGAGAACAATTTATCTGGATCACCCAAGACATGAGCCATTTAGCCAAAGAGAATCGAACCCTCTCAATGGAGGAGGTACATGCCATCTGCCAAAAGATAGCTATCAAAATAAGCACATGGCAGAATGAGGCTAAACGACATGAAAAGCTAAAGGAGCACTTCTGGGACTAGGTGGGGATGTATAAAAAGATCCTTGATTAGGAGATCCATATGGCCAAGGCCCACATCAATGCTATCAATGCTCAACAAACTGACTAGTGGGCCATATTGGACACATATGCATTTGCCCACTAGGCAGAAATTAAGAATCAAGACCTATAGATTCAGGATCTGATAGAATACATGGAGTTGGCAAACCTGTGGTATGCCAACCTTGCCATGTTAATAGCAGGGTGCCCGAGGACAGAACTCGAACAATAGGTAGCTACCACCTACATCAAATATGAAACAAAATTTGCAGAATGCAAGAAGATATTGCAAAAATTGGAGATTGCAAATTTTGAACTTGAGGTGGTGAAGGCAAGCTACCAAAGACAAAAAGGTGTCGCAATAGATTTGGCTCGACGGCTTGCAGATCTTCAAGAGTACAGAGACAAAGCCAGAGCCTACGAGGAGGAATGATGGGTATTTGCAACCTAGTATGTCAAGGCAAATCAAATGTTTCCAAAACTACCCTGCCCATGGAATGTGCCAACTCCATCAAACATTGGAACATTAGCATGGATGGCACAAGATCCCCTAGAATGAAGAGGAGAAACTCTGGGCCATGCTTCAACACCATCAAGCCCCAAGACCTAGAGCACAAGACAAGGGAAAAGCACCTATGGAGGAGCCACTACCACCAGGAACTACATGAGTTCCAACAATTTTGTAGCTATAGAACATTCTTTGTGTTGTGTCTTAGTTTTGTTTTGATTCCACACCATGGCATAAACCCATTTTCACCATCCAATAATCCCATACCTATCCATTGTGTAATCAATGGAGCTTGTTATCACTGTAACTCGAGGATGAGTTTTCATTCAGTCATGGGGGTATGATGAGTCACCATTTAGTCAATCGCGATATGCGATATCACAGCCTTGTCGCGATATCACGTATGCGATATTGCAACCTGTCTCCTCATCTATAAATAAGAGGTAGACAAATCTCTTTAGGAGGAGAATTTTAGAATTAGTTTTAGTTTTTATTTTTCTCTCAACCCTTCTCTCCCAATGTATGCCCATAGTGTGGTGATTGTAATTGTACGACACCTTTATTCAAGTGTGACGTACTTGGACACACACATGACCAGAAATAAATATTGAGATTACCTCATCATTGTAGCATTCACTTAGTTTAATTATTTACTTAATTTTTATTTACTACTTTCTTAGTTAATATCTCTTCACCCTAAACTCCTATTAAATGTGGAATGAGTACGACTTGATCACGAGCATTTAAGTGTGACTACTTGGTAACCCAATAGCGTACCTAGGATCTGCGCTTGGTAATCCTAGTGGTAGTCATGCATGAAGTCTAAAATGTGTACGGATGATTGAGGAATGGATGCTCATCACACTTAGGCTATCTTAGATTATCTCTCACCCTCTCTCTCTCTTAGCTTAGTTAATAGTATCTTCCATTGTCTTCAGGAGTAGCATTAGCATAGAAACACATCATACACCTCACTCTGGACTAAACCATATGTGACAAAGTTAACACTAGTCTAGATGGGACAATAGCAAACTGTGACCTAAGGATAACTATTTAGATACCACAACTAGTCCATCTATGGAGTTCAACTGGATTGCACGTGAAACACTCGTATTTGCATGGTTGAGTGTAGGGGTACCTCGCCACTTAATATTAAACCAAAGTTGTTTGTTTGACGTAATGATGGTTTGGTATTTATTGTGAAGACCAAGATCCACTACATTATATCTATAATAACATAAGCAAAGGTATGATATGAAAGATATGATATTGCATCTTCTACTCTATATGATTTTATCATACCCCCATAACTAATTGGAAACTCATCCTTGAGTTAAAACAAAAGGAGGATAGAGTTCCTTAATTTGTATATAGACTTAAATATTATGACTTATTTACATGACTAACTCTACTACGAATGTCGCATTGTGATTTGAGTGATGTTTACAAATTATCATGCATTACATGATATATACACATGATAACAAAATTAGAAAAAACAAATCAAAACTTTAGAATTTGATGTAGCATTATGTCCTTGGTAGTGGTGAATCTTTCATTGGTTTTCTTTTCTTTATCATTGAGCTTCTGAAATTGATAGCAGTTGAGTAATGACTGAACTTTCTCCTCTTTTGATCTAGGATCATGTACTATCCAGGAGAATTTGATGTTGTTGGCTAGATTTGGTACTTCCCATGGACAAGACAACTATGAGAACATCTTATTTGGTTTTACATACATGCCGCAAATTTCTGCTATTATTCCTTAAATGCATTGTTGATGTTTCTTAGCTATTGATAGTTTATCATTCTATGGGCTAGATTTGCTATGACATCCTTTTGATGCTAGTAGTTGGCCTTGACTACTTGAAGTTTAGAGTTTACAATGTGTAGCTTTTATTGGACATCCTTTCTTCTATCTGTAAACTCTTTCTTATACAGTACATAGACTATAGTCACTTCTTGCACAAGTTCATTTCTAGGTCTACCGTCTATGAGCATGGGAAGATTGACTAATCCCATGTATTCTACAAGGTCTTTAATCTGTAGGCCTTTGTTTTTCACTTTAGGTTGATAAACATGGGCAAGGCCATCCAAGATTGGCTGCCAATCAGGTGTTGATGTGGTGATAATGCTAATTTTAGCTTTGGTCATCTAGATTTCTTTTTCATTGATCTGCTTATACATGCCCACTTGGTTTTTGAAGTTTTCTATTAATCTTTCATAAATTTTTTCCTCATTTTGCTACATGCAAATTTCAATAGTTGGTTTCTATCAGATTATGTGGACTTCTTCTAGTGATTGTGTTTTGTTTTCTATGGTTAATTTTCACATGTCCTAGTTGACTCTTGCAAATTACTCTTTGAGCTAATTGATGCTTTCTTCTAGAATATTATTTTATTTTTCTATATTAGTCAACCTTATGTTTTCTTCAGCAATATTCTTATTTTCTTCCTCTAGGGTAGTTAGTGCTATGGCATGTACATGTATTTGTGCTTTAACCATTGAAGTATTCCATGTTGCTTTCTCCTTTTCCATCTTCACTTGAATATTTCTAGTGATTAAGTAGACCACATGTTTTTTTTCTTAATTTTTCTAGCTAGTTTGGTGCTACATATTGTACAAGACCTCTATTTTCTGCTATTAATGATACCAGTTCAACTCACAACCTCTACACTTCATGTTCTGCATGCTTAGCTTTAGTTTCTGTCATGACCAACTTACCCTTTGTCGAAATAAGCTTTGACTGCACTGTAGTAATATTGCTAGGTATATCAAAAATATTCTACATTACTTTCCTTGTCTATAGAAATCAATCTAAGATATCTTCATGTTCTTGTGAAGCTATACAGGCTCCAGTTATGGTTTTGACATCTTTGATTCTAGTAATATCTATTGGTGCCAAAATGAAAATATTAAAGGATTTTTTAACATGATCAGTAATCATCTCATCTACCCCTACTACATCCTAGTATTATATCATCACAATTGTGACTCTCTCCTATTTCTAGCATGACTTAAAAGGATGTAATGTTCCCTGAGATTTGTTGTGTCCAATCCTCATCTTTTCCTTCCTGTACTAAAATTTAACTATTAGTAGGTCTTATTGATATTGTAGACCTTATGATATTATCTCTTACTCTATACATTGTAGAACTTTCCCTACATCCCAAACATATAGTTTCAACAATTTGTTGCAAGTGGCTCATGAAAGATTGATAATCTTGTTCTGCTAGTGGAGTGCTTGATTTGGTTCTATCACCAACTAGTGTTGATCCACTAGGTCTTGCTCACTCTTGTCCTGTAGCTAGAATATTTCATATGGGTGTAGATCCTTCTACTCCCTTACTGCCAACTAGCTTCTCTAGTTTATCTTTCTTTGAAGACATTGGTATTAACATTTTGACATAGGATTCATTTTGGGCTTTACGTAGAACATTATTGGTATGATCCAAAATTCTTGCTTGCTTGCATAGCCTTTTGATGAAACAAGGAAATGAAAAAGTGATATTTCTTACATTCTTTTCTTCAAACCGTATTTAAATTTCTAGAAATAACAAATAAGTCATATTTGCATTAAATTTTCCCATGAGAATGATGCTTCCTTTTTCAGCATAAGTGGAAATTCTATTCAATCTTTTGGTGAGGAAGATATGGTAAGTTTCAATCTAGAAATATATCTTTTCTTCAATAGAAAAACCACCATAGTCTTCATCTATAGATCCATAAGCCCTTTGCAACCATAACTTCTTTGCATCCATGTTGGGTCTTATGGATATCTATGCAATATTTTCTTCAATATTAAAAATATTTAGTGCCTTAATGATTACTTTGACTGAATAAGTTATTATGACTTCCTTCAATCTTGACTATGGCATCATCTTGTTTGTTTTTTCCAAAATTGGTACACTTCTTCTAAGTACCATTCTTCACTACATGACAAAGTTGGCCAAAGAGGAGAGGCTTGAAGTTGCTCTTAGATGTTGGCAAGTGCAAATTCCATAAATGATCTAAAGTTGAGTTACACAGTGACCATGGACACAAGTGATTTCTCCTAAATAGCTTGGAGGCATTTAGCTAACAAAGTGAGGCACTATCCTTGCTCTTGAGTTGGTAGTGCTTCAATCTTAGCTTATTTAGAATGTTCTATCATTGGTATTTGCTGATGGATACTAAAGGACTAAGCCTCCTACTCTTCTTGTGGAGTCTATTCTCTAGATTGTTCCCTTTCTTTAAGTTTCTTACCTCTTTGCTATGAGGGTCCTTTTGCTACTAATATTTTAGAAGCCATCTATAAGCATAAAGGATTTTCTTAAGATTATCCAAGGATTTTGAATAAGTTCCTAATAGTTCATAATCCATTCTTGGATTCCTGGATTCAATAAAAATTTATCCTTATTATTACTTTATAGCTCTTATTATAATTGCAAAGTTAAAATAATTTCAAAAGGAAATCCTTATTCGTTATATCTTTTAATTATAATAGCCTCTCACAATTGTTATTCTCTTGCTTATTATATATTCAAATGGGTAATTAGGAGGGATGATTAAGTTTGTTAACTTTTATTCAATTATTTGATTAATATTTGATTGTTTATTATTAATCTTTCCCTTAATGTACTCCTTCAGCGTTAGAAAAATCTTGCTCAAATTGCACAACCTATGCACAGTGCTCTCCCCCATGACTAAGTTGATCACCTCATGATCAAGAGGATTCAAGAATCACGCATATTAGAGTTATGGTAAGAAAGTTATGAAGTTTGAAAGTGTGGTTGTCAAGGGGTTAGAAAAATGACATGAACTCCCTATGCATCAAATGAGAAGAATGAAACATTTCTAACTCCTCATGCATATATATAGATTTTTGTGGTAGTAACATCAGAACTATGATCTATTAGGGCCTAATACATCATATCTACAACATCACCCTAGAAAAGTTTTGAATTTTGAGTAATTTGTGATGGAAAAATTGAATTAAATGGATAATTTGGAAGATGTAAAGGTGGTCTAAAGGATTCTTGATCATGGATGATGCTCAAAATATAAAAATTTGGCAATAAAAGTTTATGAAAAAAGGAATCTTTGGTAAAGTAAGTTAATGAGGTATATAGAAGATGATTGATAGGAATTTCTGAAAGTGTGATAAGTTATGAGTATGTATGAAAGTAAAATTGATGGTTTAAACATTCCAAAGCCACAAGATGATGTGGAATTAGTCAACAAGTATGAATCATAAGAGTTATACAAGTGGGTCCTTTGCAAAGCAGACTCCAGCCCTTAGTGCCCTATATAACCACACCCACAAGTGTCCATAGGGACTCAAGGAGTTGGATGTAAAACATACCTATCTTCCAAAATGCACATGTTAGTATTACATGAATGAGAAGATAACACTATATTACACAAAACCACTAAATTATGATTATATATAATAGTAAGATGGAATGGGAGTAGCAAAGGATTTCAGAAATTGGCACGTGTGATGTATTATCATAGGCATAATGAATTTTTGTATGTAATAAATGGTTAAAGCAATCATTAGCCTTTCTGTTCAATATTTAGACAAAATCCATATCACAAGCTAGTGACATCGCATTGCATCAACTCAAAACTAGCAACCTTAAGTCTATCACAACTACAAGAAGTATTAACACTTGGCCATGAAGTTCAAGGAAGTAGTTTATTAATTACACACTTTATTTTTTAAAGGAGACTTAACCATTAGACAACGGAGTGCCTTTAGGAATGGGTAACATGTTTTTCTAGCCCCATAAGCAATGTGAGTCTAGGAAACCTTGAAATTTATGAGAAGTTATCAACCTTCAAGGATGAGTAACATGTCTTTCTTGTGGAAATTCCAAAAATTTTTATTCTATGTTTATTAGATTATTATTGTGTCAACCTTACCAGAAGACTACCTTCAGGTATGGATAAAATGTCTTTCTAGGGACATGGTAAGGCAATACTTATTTTATACATACTTTCATTTTTCGTTAGAACTCAAGTGAATGATACAACTTTTAAAAAAATAAGAGATATGTAGTAGCCTTAAAGAATCCTCAAGTACCCTTGATGTCACACCCTTTCCATTCCCACTTGGTTCTTTACTTTTCTATCCAAGCATAATAACCACAAGTTTAATTTAGCTTTATTATAGAAAGAATATCATTATGTCCATGGTAAGGAACTATTATTATTAGAAATGAGTGGATAGACAATGTGGTCTCACTGTATATAGAATCAATACTCAATGATTTCATAATATAGGATCAAATTCACATTATTGGGACTACATCTTGTTTTATAGAAATATCTATAAGATGGATGATGAAAAATTATAGAAAAATGAAAAGAATGGAAAAATGATAAGAATGGAGAATGTATAAAAGAATTTAAAAGATATTAAAGAATAGAAATGATTAAGAAATGGAAAAAGTATAAAAGAATGTAGAAATTGATAAGAAAAGGAAAAAGATAAAAAGTAAAAAGTAGAAAAATAGGAAAATTAAAAAGTAAAAAAAATATTAGAAGGAAAATTTTTGCATAATGACAAATTTGATACCCCCATGACTATTATGAGACATGGATATCTTGAAGATTGACAGGGTGGTAAACTACTTAGTAGAGAAGTTAGAGTCCTTGCAAGAGTAAGGAAAGTTATGGTATGACTTGACTTGTTGAATATTGACAAGAATTAGCTTCTGTGGGATTGTTGCATGATAGATCTGCATGGCACCAAATTAATACGTAGCATGGATGATGTAGGATCTTTCTCATAAGGTTTGTAACTTAGCCTTTTGTGGAACATGGCTAGGATTATAATAGAGGACTTTATTGCCTAGTTTAATTGATACTTCTCATATCTTGACATCATGCTTATATTTAGAGAATTTTTTGTAAATATCATTACTTATTTGGATTACCAATCAATTTTTGTCTAGAAGATTAAGATTCATGAGGTGTTCTCTTTGAGCTAAGCTTAAATCAAGGTCAAGTATATTGGTGGTGGAAAGGGTATTGAGTTCCTCTTGGATTGGTAACATACATAGTTTACTAAAACTAATTCATACCCTATAGGATGTTTCTAGGTGGATCTAAACACCCATAGAGCATCATTAAGTTTCATGCTCCAATCCTTCCTATAATGACTAATTATTCTAGGTAATATTCTTGTGATCTCCTAGTTGGTCACTTCTACTTGATCATTGTCTTGAGGGTGGTATGGTGTAGTTATTTTGTGCTTCACTCCATGGTCATTATCACTTTTTTTGTTGTAGTGTAGTTAAGTTGTGCCTCAATGATGCTTTGACTAACATAGTGTATATAATAGGGTTTTCTCTACTTGTTTAGTTGAGTTAGTACTACTCCCAATGCATAGTTTAAAGCATCCATCATAATGTGGAAAGACTTTGACCAGTCTAGAGCTCAAAGGATTGGTGTCTTAATTACTTTCTAATTTAAAGTTTTAAATGCTTTATCACATTGCTTTATCCATAGAAATGATGCATCTTTCTTAGTTAGCTCTGCTAGTGGTTTTGCAATCTTGGAAAAAATTTTAATAAATCTTTTGTAATATCCTATATGGTCTAGAAATGATATAACATCTTTGACAATTTTTGGCCTTTGTATAATATTTAGGATGACTCTAATCTTCTTAAGATCTACCTCTATACTTTGTGAGATGACTTTTTTGGTAATTGAGCTTTAGATTGGTTTCTACACGTTGTTTTAGTACTTGTTGCAAATGATCCAAGGATTGTTTAAAATATAGCCCATATGTGAAGAAGTTATCCATAAAGACTTCAAATTCATTTCCAATTTTCTTTTGGAAGATGCTAAGTACCAACCTCTAAAATGTAGTGGGTGCATTACACAAGCCAAAGAACATCTACTTGTATGTGAATGTTGCCAATGGAATAGTGAATGTGGTCTTTTCTTAGTCTTTTTATGTAATGCAAATTTGACTATACCCATTATAGCCATCTATAAAGCTCTAATACTAGTGTCCTACTATGACATCTAGGACTTGGTCAACAAATGTCAATGGGAAATGGTCCTTGAATGTTGCCATGTTTAATAATTTAGAATTAATGCAAACCCTCCACTTGCCATATTTATTTCATATAATAGCTAATGGACTAACCCATTCACTATCTACTATTAGATAGATGAACCATGCTTTTAATAATTTTTCTAATTCTTTTTTAACTTCCTTAAGCTTTGGGGTTAACCTTATTTAAGGTTGGTGGTGCACTTTGATAGTTAGATCTGTATAGATTTGATGTTGAAAAATGTAAGAATTAATTTCAATGATCTCATCATAAGACCATGGAAATGCAGTTGGCCATTTATTTACCACCTTCAATAAATTTCTCTTTTATTCTTTGTTAAGTGTGATATTTATAATTACCAGTTTTTTATTGTTTAGAAAGGTATATTCAAGCATATTAAATAGGGCTTTTTGTTCTAAGGATTCTAGTTCATATGTCTCTTGTATTTCTAATCTTCACTCTTCAATAGCTTCCTCTTACTGTAATTCGATGTGAGGAGGTTTTCTTTCCAACCATTTGAACTTATCAATTTCTTTGAGATTTGCACTTGTAATTTTGTTTGTCAAATCTATGCACATATTAGACTTGGTTTTTTCTTTAGTTATCAACCATTGGATATCTTCTTGTTTAGTGGTTGTTGCAACACTTTTGTACACATATGTCTTCTCTACATTCATTGCGTGTTGTGATGGCATTATCTTTTGTAGTTCAAATTTTTTGCACACAATTGTACCCATTATCATTATATGCAATACATGGAGCTCTATATCTTTGAATGATTCCAAATTCATCTTCCTTGGAGATTTCTAAGGACAAGCCTCTAATTCCAAGCTTAACATATATAGTACTAAGCCATGTTCTTTCCTTTATTCTTTTCCATATGGATGACTAAGAAGTTAGCAAAATCGGACCAACTATTGCTGGTAGTAATAACATCTTCCACTTGTCCAAGTGGAACAATAATGGATTGGTTTGCAAGCTCTAATTAGATGTTGCTCTTATTAAGTAGGGGTAGTTTACAAGCCTTGTACATATCTTTTGAAATTAGATTTACTCTTGACCTAGAATCCAAGAGAGCTTTGAATGGTTTATGTATTTCTATTTGAAGATAAGCTAAGGGACTCCTAGGATCTATTCTCTTATTCAAAAGTGCTCTTACTTTAATCCAATGTGTAATTGTTTATGTGAGCATGATAGTAGTGACTTTCTTGTTGGTAGGTATTCGAAGCATAATGTTCTTTGGAGGAGGGTGTATGGATGAGGTAAAGTTAGGTGAAGTCTTGATCCTTTGAACCTTTTTTGGACTTGTCTTAAAATAATGATGTTTCCTAGCTTTTGATTCACTTGTGACTACATCCTCTTATGTAGTTACTGCCCTAGTGGCACTCTTTTATTGTGGCTAGGTCGACACCTCTCTTTGCATGATCGGTGACAGTACTAGTATAAGGAGTTAGGAGTTTGAAGTGAGGAACAAACTACTAGTTGAGGTATGTAATAATTTGGATCCATTCATCAAGTAGTGGGTTGATGATATTCTGGTGGGTAGTAGTGAGAGGAATCATGGATTGAAGTATTCCTTTGAAACATTTAATGTTGAACATAATATCTATAAGGATAATGTTGCCTATATGGATATTATTGCATTGGTAGTGCAATTACCCATGCTTGTGGTTGTTTCCATTGCTGCTAATATTGTTCTTATGATTTAGGATATGATCCACTAGGATAGTATTTTGTTGATAGGGCTATCTAAAGTTACCTTGTAGATAAAGTAATGTTTTAGACATTTAATTCTTGATGAATTTAGGGTTAAGTACATACATCTTAGACTCATATAATTGAACCATAATAGGGCAACATTCCTTAGGATGTCCATACTAAAATGCTTTATATTCTTCATCATCTTCTAAACTAAAGTTATTACTTCCTCTACAACAGTAACATTTTCTTTATTTTGTATTGTTCTTGCCCATTGTCTCTTCTTTACTTCTTGTCTTTACTTCAATGTAGGGCTTGTTTAGTATTTTCCTCTACTATCTTTAATGTAGTGGCATATTTCTCATCTATAGAATCCCACATTTTCTCTACCTTGATTGCTATGCCATTAATTGATTTCTAAATAGATAGTATTTCATTGGATCGTATCCTCTAATGTTTCCTCCTTTTGCAATTCACATATTCTCACATCCCTTTTTCTAATGGCGAAATCTCTATTATATTCTTCAAATAATTTTATTTTTTTAAAATCTTCTTCTTCTTTTGCCACTTGGTCAATAAGTCTTTAAATACGATGATCTATCATCTCTAATAACCTACCTTGGGCATATACCCCAAGGATTTCTCCTGTCTTGTTTTGTATCCCATCAACAATGTGTCATAGTTGCTTCCTTTGAGAAAATCCATGGCATGGGCACCTATGTAACAAGGAATAGTATCTATCCATTATCACATCAAGGGATTCATGTGTCCCTTGCTATTCTCAAATTGAACACTCTAGAATAAATTTGATATTTTTCATTGAAGAGATCTAACATGATACTTCATCTTTGAGTAAATTCTAGTTCTAAGGATTCATACCAACTCTCCACTTTCTTTATGTGTGCTAGAAAATAAATTTAATTTTTTCCAATTCTTTTAATGTTTTATAGGACACAAACATTGTGGAAGGCTTGAAGATAGTATTGTGGGCATTGTATCTACCTTCAAATTTGGGAATATTATTCATGTCTATTCACTTGATGTGACTATTTCTTACATGCCTGGTAGAAATATACATTTCTTCTTTGATGTTAATCATGTTGCAAGTGACCAATAGGGGTTCTTCATGATCTTCATGTTTGTGAACTTTATTATAATGGTGATCCCTTTTATGCTCATAACACACTCTCTCTCTTTGTATCTAATTCTTTCTCTTCTTTGCTCATAATCATCTTCTTCTTCATCAGGATGTCTTCTATGATGCTTATGTCTCTCAAGATCCCTTTTTCTCTCCCTATCATGATCCCTCATTTTTCTTTCTCTCTTATTATACCCTCTAGATGAGTCTATGGAGGAGGAGGAGGAAGTTGGAAAATCGTGTTAGCTAGTTTTCCTTCTATGACTCCTTGATTTGTTCCTTTTCGATTTAGTAGAGGTTTTAGGCCTTAAGTTCCTCCTAAATCTAGATTCTTCCTTATCTCCTCTAGGTATTTCTACAAGAGCTAAATGCATTTGTATTTTGAAAAGGATCTTTGATAGATGACTAGTGTTTGGGATTAAGATCCATGGGTTTGATAAAATTTCTTTATATGAAACATAACATCTTCTCTTTCCTCTAGGATAATTATTTGTGGTACTTTCTTTTCTTTTTCAAGCTCATGCCTTGTCTTCATAGTAGCATCCCTTCTTACCTAAGCTTCTATTGGTTGGTGTGGCCTAGTCATATGCTTTGTGATGTAGTACCCTTCTTGCACAAGGGCAAGGTTTGACTTTATGAGGGTTGCTTGCAACATGAATAGTGTAGAATGTTCTAGAGGCAAATCAATGTTACTCTATAAATCTCTCCATATTATTTGTTCATCCTAGTGAAATATAAATATGAAATCAAGATACTATGGGTTAGTGTAACTGTAGGAAATTCTAGTTTCCATGGGGCACACTTTAGTCTTCTTTATCATATCTCTTATCATGACTCTTATGAATTTCATTAGCAAGTGGTGATTTATCTTTATTTGTAGAAGCCATATTAGATGTTTAATGCCTTAAGTGTGTACTTTAGAAAAATTAGTTTAATAATGAAGGATTTTCTTAATTACTTTTAATATAATGAACTTTATAATATCAACTAGTTAGTGAAGATTGATATATCCCTAGAAACAACACCAATGATGAGTAGTTGGATATTCCAACACTCCACCATATAAGTTACATGTGTACACATGAGACCTTATCATAATTTTTGGATGGCCAATGTAGATTCACTAGTACTTGAGGTTTAGTTTGTCATCATTGTCTTCTCACTTTGTGTTAGTGAAGTGTAAGTTGTATGGTTTAACTCTCAATGAGCCATATGATAGATTAATGTTGTTGGCTCAAACTAAGACTAATGTAAACATGAGGAAAATAGGGTGATGGAATCTAAGTCTAAGTGTAATGCAAGTAAAGAAACTATTCTAGCCTATAGGAAATAAGTATTTGTTCTTGGTTTACCATTCATGTCTTGGGCTAATGCAACTATCACTGGGATTACCAAGTGTTATGTTATTGGGTAAACCAAGTAATAACACTACTAAAATTATCAAACGATTACACTTATATGTTCAAAACCAGTCGTACTTATACTACCATACTAATGAACAATAGAAAAGTAAAGTACTTAGAAATAGTAAATGACTTAATTAAAGTAAATATATTAAAAGGTAACAATAAAACTAAGTAAGAAACATGAACTAAGTAAAAGTAAAGTAAAGTAAAGTAAACTAAGTAGAATGATGCAATGGTGGAAAAAAATCTCGATCTTTATTTTTTACCATGAATTATGCCCAAGAAAAATTTACATGAACACTAGCTCCATACAATTGCTTAACACCACACTGTGGTATTCACTATACTACTAAATGTAAAATCAAGAAAACAAATTGCAAAAATCTACCTAAGTGTTGAACCAAAGTTTTCTGGTATGTAGAGTGAAGACCAAGATCCACTACATCATATCTATGATGACATAAACAAAGCAATAATATCATAGATACAATATCACATCTTAAACTTTATATGATTTTATCAATCACTTTCAATTTAATCTATAAGTATTCCACACACTTCAATTTTGCATTCCATTAAGCTTTTGGAACTATGATCATATCCTCAAACAAAAATTTCACCTCTAATATCCTGTTAAATAATAGTCTTGTTCTTATCCTTCTTTTACATGAATGTGAATCTTTGGAATAGCCTCCAATAAACATCTTTATCAAAAAAATATCAATTTGGTAGAAAAATACCTAAAAATTGCAATGATAATTTGGAGTTATTAGTGGCAGTTATTTTATGTAACAAGTCTTGTATCAATAATATAGATAGTAATTTTTTTCTATAACAAACTACTTCTAGTGTTTATTTGTTAATGAATTAAACTTATTGTTGATATGAAAAGTTGTATTTAGGTGGTACATCTACCATGTCGATGAGGCCTCATCCACAAGGCCCCATCGATGCATCTCAACCTACGTCAACGAGGCCTCGTTGATGCGATGTCTATCCATCACCTATAAATACGTGGCTACCAGCTACATTTATGGGAAGTCTAGATTTTAGTAGTCTCAAAGCTCTTGCATTTTTTCCATTCGAAGGATAGAATTTTTTTCCTAAGTGCACACAGCAAGAGTCATTGAGTGTATGGATCTTTATTTGAGCAATTGTTGTACTAGAGCACGATATTGTGTGCAGCAATAAAGATGAGCTTTCTAATAAACCTTGTAACACTTTGGATAGATTAGCTATTTTATTTATGCATTTAATGTTTTCAATTATTTATTAAATGCTTTCAATTAATTATTAAATATTTTCCAGTTATTATGTTAATGAGACAATTAAGCTAGATATATTACACACATAAGTATGACCACTTCGAGTGTAACACGTATTCACTTGGTAATCCCAACAGTGTTATTACTTGGTACACCCAGTAGCATAGCACTTGGTCATCCAGTAGTGGATACATGGGTTTAGGATGTGTATGGAAAGTGGGAATGGATACTTATGTTAGGATTAGTTAAAAGTAGTTAATTAATTAATTTAGATTAGTTAATTAAATTCCTTTTACCTACATTTCAAGCACCCAAAATATAAAATATAAAATGATAAAAATCGAATGCCTCAGTTACACTTAACCATACCAATGTACATCACAAGTGTAATTGGGAGGACAACGATTGACCATGCATTGCATATAGCGATACAGGGTGCCACTATGTGTAAAAATTATAATCTATCAAAAGCACATCAATCAAAGTATGCAAATAGTGTGCAGATGAATTTGAAATCCAAAAGTTCCTATATGTAGTAGCCACAAAATAGGAGGGCACCCAGTGGCTAACAAATGATCTTGAAAGCAACACACTTTACATGGAACCAACTGAGAGCTTAACATGTGCATATGTTAAAGGCATGGATGAACTAGAGTAAGTTCATCACCAACTCTCTAATGATGAATCTAATGACACTTATTAGGAAGAGTAAAAAATCCCTAAAAATTTCAAACATAATCCTTTAGAGTTAAAAACTGTACTTGCTGGCATGGAGTATGCTTTCCTAAAAAATGATAAGCCAATAATAATCAATGTCAATCTTTCTCCTGAGTAGTAAAAGATACTACTAAACATGGTTAACAATTGGTTGATAGCCTTTGCTTGGTCATATCTTGAACTCCCTAGGATTGATCCTAGGATATGCCAACATCACACCTATATTGATCTTTCCATCAAGCCAAAGGGGCCACTGTAGTAAGAGCTAAACCCCAAATTGAAGTAGATCATCAAGGAGGAAATTGAACAACTCCTCAAGGCGAGGTTCATCTATCCAATTGCAGATAGTGAGTGGGTTAGCCCACTTGTAATTGTCTCAAAAAAAGGTAAAAAGTGGATTATGTTTATTGATTTCAAGCTATTAAACATGGCAATGTTCAAGGATCATTTTCGGTTGCCATTTGTGGACCAATTATTGGACACTCTCTCTGGGCATTGCTATTACAGCTTTCTGGATGGTTATAGTGGTTATAACTAGATTCAGATAGCATCAGAGGATTAGGCCAAGACTACATTCACAAGTCATTAGGGGACTTTTGCATATCAAAAAAATGCCATTTGGTCTATGAAATGCCCTTGTAACCTTCCAGTGCCTTGTCCTTAGCATTTTTTAGTAGTAAATCAATAATGGGGTGGAAGTCTTCATAACAAACTTCTCCACCTATGGTGCTACATTTGAGTAGGCCCTGGACTGTCTTGAGCAAGTTCTTAAAAGATGTGTGAAGATCAATCTTCAGCTTAATTGGCAAAAGATCCATCTCATTGTCTAGAAGGGCATTTTGTTGGGGCATAGAATCTCATAAGTAGGGATTAAGATGGATCTTTAAAAGATAACAGTCATCCAAGGCACCAACTGGAAATTATTAAAGATGTTCAATCATTCCTTAGACACATTAGTTACTATCGGCAATTCATAGAGAATTTTTCTAAGATCATTAAACTATTGGTTGAGCTCACAAAGAAAGATGCTCCATTCATATGGACTAAGGAATGTGAAAGACATTCCAACAACTCAAAGGGAAGCTTGTAGAAATTCAAATTCTACAAGCACCTAACTAATCTTATCCATTTCACATCATGATGGATGCATTGAACTATGCCTTGGGAGCTGTGCTTATGTAGTTGGATGATTAGAAACATCCTTATTACATCCACTATGAAAGCCAAAGCATTGTGGATGCACAACTTAACTACACCACAACACTATGAAAGCTAATGATAGTGGTATATTCGTTGGAGAAGTTCATACACTATGTGCTTAGATACAAAGTATTTGTGGATAGCAACCATAGTGCCATTCACTTCCTACTAAATAAGCTAATAGTGAGCTCGCATGTCATATGGTGGCTAGTGATCTTACAGGAGTTCAATCTTATAATGATAGATTGAAAGGGAATTAATAACATGGTCACTGACCACTTGTCTCAGTTACAATGGGACAACAAAGAGGAGGAGAGTCTACTCTTTGATCAATTTCCTGATGAACTTCTCTTTGCCTATGTAATAAATGAACAAGTTCCTAGTAAACCAAAATGGTATGATGGCATCCTCACTTATCTTTTCACTTAGGAAATGTCACAAGACTTGGACCACTAAAAGAACCAATAGTTTCTTCATTAGGCCAAATGCTTTATGAAGATTAACAAACATTTTTACAAGGTGTGTGCTAATGACCTGGTTCATTGGTGTGTCCCTGATGTTGTTCAACTACGCATTCTCTAAGATGCTCATGAAGGTCCTTGTGTATACCACTATGTATGGAGATGCATAATCATTAAGATCCTAATGGTAGGGTATTATTAGCTAACAATCTTCAGGGACACCCACCAATTCATTCACTCTTGTGAACACTATCAATGAGATGGTGGGATGACCACTTGAATGGAGGTGCCTAAGCAGTAGATCCAACCACTAGAATCCTTTGATATTTAGGCATAGACTTCATGGATCCCATCACATCCATGTCAAATGAAAAGGCATACACAATAGTCGTTGTTAACTATTATACAAAATGGGTGAAAGCAGCAACCATCATCAACTGTACATCTTCCATTACTGCTTAGTTTGTATACTAGAATATTGTTAATATGTTTGGAATGCCATGTGCATTGATTTTTGACAATGGTACTCATTTTATAGGTGTTGTTTTTCACAAGCTCATGCAACACTTGGGGGTTGAGAATAAACTAACAACACCTTACCACCCCCACGCCAATGGTCAAGGAGAGGTTACAATAGGGAAATCACTAAAATCTTAATGAGAACAATTAGCAAATATAGGAGAGGCTGCAGCACAAAACTCAATGATGCCCTTTGGACCTACCACTCCACATGGAAACTCCCTATAGGCTACTCTTCCTATGAGCTGGTGTATGGGAAATTGCCAACTCTTCCCATTTAATCCAAGCTCCATACACTTTCAACAGCCTATAATCTTAACCTTGACCTGAACCTGGCAAAAAAAGAGAGATTAATCAACCTTAACATGTTAGATGAGAATAGATTGGTGGTCCTATCTTTGAATAAAGTGCACAAAGCATTCAATAAACAATGTCATGACCTTAGGATAAGGAAAGTCAAATTCCAACCTAGAGACAAGGTCCTTTATTGGAACCCCACACACATACCACAAAAGACCAAGTTTTAAACATTGTGGGAAAGGCCTTATATCATTTATGAAACATTTCCTTCTAGGGACATGTTAATATATAAACCTAAGAGCCCAAATAAAAAAAATTGGTCAACACATAACAAGTCAAACCTATCCATGAGCCTAAGCAAGCCAGTGGAAGCAATGCCTCATTGGATGAACACTCTCACTCAATTTTTTGAATCTTCTTCTTTTAATTTAGTCATGGGGAAGATGGCCATCTATGCTAACTAATCAAAGTGGCTTCTCAGTTTTTCTACCTTTTTATTTTACACTTTGTTATTTTTATACTTTTTTGTTTTACACTTTGTTATTTTTTACAATTTATTATTTTTACAATTTATTGTTTTACACTTTGTTGTTTTTACAATTTTTTATTTTTTGTTTTACAACATCGTTAGTACATTTTGACTTTTTTGAATATTTTACAATTTATTTTATATTTTACTTTATTTTGGTATGAATGTTTCGTATTGTTTGCTAATAAAATGCTTTGTTGCTGACAGGACACAGTGATGTTGTAGCTATTTGCTAATGGTGATTTATACTTAATGTTTTTTATTCCTACTATTTTTGAATTTTGATGACTGATAACTAAGACAAAGTTTCTTTCTCATGGAACAGTCAATGAGTCTACATCATCCACCCATCCACCAACTCTATGGTCTTCCTTGTTTTGAAAATATGAGGTCCCTTCTTTATTAATGAAACTTTAATGAAGTTGTAACCTTGGTAGTTTTCAAACTTAGGAAATATTCAAAGGTTTGATAAGGATGTAACTTCAAGGAGATTCAAAGATTTCTATACCCTTCTACTTACTTGAGTGCATGAGTGTTTTCATGGATTTCTTACCATTCAGTGTTGACCAATAACAAGAAGTTAATAAGTCTTTGCATGGTATGGTTCCCATCCAAAAAATCCATAAAAACATAAATCCAAAAGAAACATGATGGGAATTCAAAGCATACCCCTTTGACAAAATAACAAGCTACAAACATTGGTTATGAAACTAGAAAGATATGTTACCCATGCCTTAAGTTCCCCTCTAACTAAGGCCCTCTCTCACTTCCTACTCCTCTTTTCTTCTCACTTAAGGAATAGTGTTTAATTTGTGGGAGAATTCTTGTGTCCTGAAGGGATGGACTGGTCTTAGAGTGGCGATGCGAAATATCTAAAGGTGGTTGGTTTTGATCTGAACTAAGGATGGACTTTATCAAGTCATTTAACCATAGAATCCACAATGAAGTTCATATGACCATGATTAGAAACTTCATTTCACTTTCTCTCTCATCCATCAATGCTTTCCATAACTCACCTCACTACCAGTTTTCTTGTTCTTGTTCAATGTCTTAGTTGATGTGTTAAAATTCTTAGGTAGATTCTCCCATAGTCAATCCTTAACTTTTTATAACCATTAATTGACTATGGGGTCCACGAACTCCTTAGTTAAGGTTATGCAAGGGCAAAAAGGACATGTGCCTACTATGGGAAGGACCCACTTGCATATCTCTTGGTTGGGTTAGTTAAGTCCCTTATCCTTAGGCATTTATGTAGTCACATCTTTCGTGTGCCTCATCGATACATACAAGTGTGCACTCCTTAAGCCATTTTCTTTAGTAAATTTCATTCTCTCAATCATTTTTCCAATTTTCATGAGTTATCAAGCCCTCTTCAAGATTTCATCATGTTCACAGCTTTTCTAGCTTTTTAGGGAGACCAATTTCATAAGAAAAATCTTTATATTTTTCAAGATATTCAAAGTGAAAATTTTGGTCATAGGCTCCATAGACGAGTACTCATCGATGAAGCCCATGTGTAAATGGAACCCTAGACACAAGATTCTATCGACGTAGGGATCCACCCACCTATATATAGGTGTCCACACTTAGCAATTTTTACATTTTCTTCAAAACAAGGGGGAATTTTTCAATTTTTCAAAGCCCAAAACCTTCCAAGAGCCATATCTTCCTAATCATTTAACCCTGTAGCTACCAAAGATAAGCTCTTTATTGTAGAGGCACAAACCTTAAGTCTTTGACAAAAGATGTTTTTGAAAAAAATTCTAACTCCCACAAGGTTTAACAAAGCAATCAACATTAAAACATCAAATTATAATAGTTAAACCCTTCCAACAAGCTCTAGTGATATTCTAAGTTGAAAATCATTAAAATAATAATAAAATAATCAATCTACCATGGTTCAAACATAGCCAAAGTGTAATTGCCTAAGGAGACAAGGTATTTAAATGTTATAAGTTACATAGTGAATGATAATCCTTGGTTATGTTGTGACCACAGATGACGCTGAAAGGAAAGCATGTGTAGGAAGGAGGACCATCCCAACCAAGGGACAAATAGCCATGAATAGGAAGGGACCAAGTATAGCCCCATGAGCAAGTAGAGACCCATGACATGAGACCTCTTTGGAAGGAGCCCGAAGTGGAATTTGGTTGACAGATTCCTAAAGAAGCAACCATAATAGAACAATCTCACCAAGATGAGGCACTTGAACCCAAACCAAACCTTGAGGTTCCCTTGATGGAAGCTTGCCTCAAGCAAATTGCAAACAAGGAGGTCCAAAAATCCATGCTCCAAGAGTTGAACTTCGGATCTTTCTTGGAGTTCACACCTCCAGAAGTTAAGATTCAATTGCAAAACTCTCTCATGTGGTCCACAATCACTTCCAATGGGGAGTGGTACATGGGAGAGACATACTTATTCTAGAATAATTAGCAAGCTAGTTCAATAGTCAAGATCAAGGACATTTCAGTGTCCTACTTGATGAAAGTCATTGTGAAGGCCCTTGGGTTACCAAAAACTAGGGAAAACCTTATTGAAATCCCCATGGAGGTAGATCCTAGCATCAAGAAGGAATGTATGCAATAGTATTATGAAGTTGATCATAAGGAGTTTGGCATGCTCACCATAGTGAAATGCACATATTTCAAGATTATAATTTTTTACCTCAATCCAATAGTGAGGCCAAGCAAGATCACAACCTTGCCACTCAAAGTGATAGATTCCTGGTCAACCTTTCATAGCTTATCTATCTTAAGATAGAAAAGCAATTTAAGGAAAATGAACATGGGATGAAGGTACTCCCCTTTCCATGCCTCATCCAAAAAGTATGCAATAGGGAAGGCATAACACACTATACAAATAATGTTGTCTAATGTACTCCATCCACTTCTTGGGCAAAGATGATGAAGGATAAGATGCCTACCAAAATCATCGAAGAAGAGGAGCAGAAGCTACTACCTTCACCACCCACTCATGAAACAACGTTGGAGTCTTGTGTTGCACTTGAGTGCATGCACAAGATCTAAGAGTAGCTCTTGCGAGAGTAAGAACAAGTGGCAGTGATCCATCTATGTATCACCTAGCAATGAGTCACCTCAACGAAGTGGATTGAACTATCAACCAGACGGAAAGAGATAGATCAATTTTCTTAGCCCAAAAAATGTAGCTGCCTATAAGATCAAATCCTAACATCCAAGAGGTATGGGTATCTCTCTCTTAGCAACAACAATTTCTAGAAATCTGTGAAAATGCTGCTACTTTTTCGATGAGTTTGGAGGAGGGTGAGGGGGCAACTATCTTAATGATGTAGCATCATGGGCAAGAGACAATAGTAGAGGTGGTTGCTGATAGAATTGCCAAGGCATTAAATGCACCTGTAGTGTTTGTACCATATATTTCTACACTTAGAGATGTGTAGACACCTGCAAGAATAGTTAGCGGCATATTGACTACAACCCAGCATGAGGAGTTGCTAGAGCAACTAGTGGGAACCAGGTAATCGATTCTAGATGTTTTTAACCTTTTGGATAATATCATTGCTACCTAGTCACACCCGCTTGAGGCAAAGGGAAAATGTATCATATTGGAGGGACAACTTAAAATGGCCAAAACGGAAATCAATGCTTAGTCGCAGAGGTTGTTGAACTTAGAGCTCACCTCCCCAATCCCATGGCACTCAGCCAAGCAACCACAAGAGATGAAGCTTTCCAATAGCTTTAAGAGAAACTTTGAGAGGCCAAGTTTGCAAAGGAGTCAATGGTATTTGATTAGTCCTTAGTAGATGCTATGACCTATAACATGCAGAAGGACTTGGATTGGACTCACTAGGAGAATAAGCACTTGACCGCATAAAATGACTACTTGTGTAATGTTGATATTCCAAAACAACAACTGCAAAATTTTATCCATCAACAATACGAGTAGCTAGCCCAAGTGAACAATGAACTAAGGAGATTGACAATCGAAAACAGAAATCTCTCCATGGAGAAAGTTTAAGCTCTTCGCCATAAATCTGCAATAGAGATAGCCACCTGGAAGAATGAGTCTCTTAAATTTGAGAAAGTTAAAAATCACTACAGAGATCAAATCAATCTATAAAAAGAAATTAATGAAAAACATATCTAGATGATGAAGGCAAAAGTCAATGAGGCCCTCTAGCAGCTCAAGGAAGGAGGTGACGTTTGGCAACCTATTTTTGATGGGCTTAATGACTACAAAGAAGTAGAGATCTACATGAAAGAGTTGCAAATCGAGGAGATGATGAAGTACATGGAGCTTGCCAATCTCCCTTATGCAAACCTAGCAATGCAAACTACCAAATGGGCATGGTATGAATTGGAGAAATAAGTGACTAGCTCATACTTGTTGTACAAGGCAAGTTCAAGACCCATAAGGAGACCAAGTCAAAGCCTGAGATTGCCAATGCTGAACTTGAGGTTCTCAAGGAAAGATTCAATGATCAACAATCAACTACTAAGAACCTGGTGAAGAGAATGAATGACTACTAGGAGCTATAGAATGCAATCAAAGCATTTGATGTTGAATGCAAACTTTTCACTACCTAGTTTGTCAATGTTAAGGAGTTGTTCCCAGCAATGCCTTGTCCCTAGGATGTTCCCACTCTAGCCCATAATCAAGATGGTGTATGGACTATGAATGATCCTAGGGAAAATGATGAGAAGATAAAGGCACTATTGGACATCTTTCATGTTTCACCAGACGTTGTAGCTACCATAAGACATTCACAGCCGCCTCAACAACCGTATGCACCTGAAGCAGGAGAAGGCCCTTCGAAGCCTCAAGAGCCTCCATTGCCTGGGACGATCTGATCTTTTTCATCTTCATGCCATTTAAGAAATTGTGTCTGTCAGTTTTGACCTAGTGCTTAATTTTGTTGTCCTAAACACCAAAATTTTGTAATCATTGTAAAATTGTACACTTAGGCACTTAGGTTTTTGTGTCTATTTTTTGTATCAATAATCCCATACCTTTCAAAAATTTTGTAAAGAACTCGAGAATGAGTTTTTATTCAGTCGTGGGGGTATGATGAAGCATCATAGTTGGTCGCGTTGACAGGATGTCATCGATGCAACCCCGTTGATGGAATCCTATCAACATAGGGTTTGAACTGTTCATGTGTACCTATTAATGGGGCCCCTTATTTTTGCCTATAAATGTGCACCTTCAAGCACATTTATGATATCAAGTCTCATGGTTGTAGTGAAGCTCTTGCAATTTTATTATTTAGAAGTTAGAATATTTTCTAAGTGTCCGCAATAGAAGTCAAAGAGTGTGTGGATCTTTATTCAAGCACTATTGTGCCTGAGCATTGCAGTGTGTGGGGCAATAAAGACGAGCTTTTTGATAAACCTTGCAGCATTTTAAAATAGATTAATTGTTTTTTTATGCATTTAATATTTTAAGCAATTTCCTTTAAAGTTTTAAGTAATTAATTAATTAAGATAAGCTAAATAACAATTAATTAAAATACATATATACGACCACTTCGAGCATACACTTGGCACTTGGTAATCCCAATAACGCTTAACGTTTGGTAACTCAGTAGCATTAAACGTGTTCAAGATGTGTACGATAAGTGAGAATGGATGGTAATCCCAGTAAAGTAATTGAGACAATAAAGTAAACAAACACTCAATTAAGGATAAAGACACTGGTATTGAGAGATCACCAAAAATTGTTTTAAGAAGATGAGGTTGTTGAAGTTCCTGAATATAAGGGGAGCAAACATTAGAGAGGTACCAGAATGTGTGAGACATTTAACATCTTTGAAAATCCTTAGCATAAGCTTTCATGGATATGTGCCGACGTGGACAGGAGAGTTGCAATGCCTTGATATGTTCACTTGCAATGGTAGGTTGGAATAATGCCACGGTGGTGCCTATGCGGCGGCTATGGAAGTTGGAGAACATTCTAATAAAAATCAAGAGTGGTGGAAAGAAGTGATACACTGTTAAACTTCTTTTCGGGGGTCCCACACCTGATCCTTAATTCCCCAAATTTTACACCGAATCTCTGGCAGTGTCAGTGTGCACAGCTTCTTTCCAACCATCTGCTTCCTGCAATTTCAGGCAATCAAATAATCTTTGACAAACGTGCCATG
Organism: Gnetum montanum; assembly: GCA_015680685.1. Lineage (NCBI taxonomy): Eukaryota > Viridiplantae > Streptophyta > Gnetopsida > Gnetales > Gnetaceae > Gnetum > Gnetum montanum. The sequence goes on along the minus strand of MNCI01036463.1, from coordinate 676,218 downwards.
GCTCCAGTCTCTAACTAGGGCAGCGTCAGCAACTCCTTCAGGCTGTCGATGACCAGAGTAGTGAGACTAGGAAATGCCCCTTTTCTTCCAAACTCTGCAGGTGGATTCTTGCACCTTCTATTATGGAAGATGACTAATCGTGCCGCTGTATTCAGCACAGTTAAGATGGATTAGCGTTAGAACGCGAAGGAGGCTTAGGCCCACATACTGAGGTAGTGCTGCAATGGGAAAGTTTATGCCCTGTGGCCACAGAACTTCTTTGAGGTTATTAAGGTGCTGAAGCCATTCATCTGGCATACTCATTATCATCCCTCCTCCTCCTCCCTGGTCTCTCATTGCTGCTGCTTGTAAATGTAAAACCCGGAGAGTGCACGGCGGGGGTCAAATTCCTCAACACCAAGCGTAACATGCTCAAGCTGTGTCAATTGAGAAGAAAAAGAATCCCATCACCACAATTCATTATTGCCACGCCCACTGTTGCTGCTGTTCTTTCCACCACTCTTGATTTTTATTAGAATGTTCTCCAACTTCCGTGGCCGCGGCATAGGCACCACCGTGGCATTATTCCAACCTACCATTGCAACAGGATAACTGCAAGTGAAAATATCAAGGCATTGCAAAACCGGCGCATCTCCATGAAAGTTTATGCTAAGGACTTCCAAAGATGTTAAATGTCTCACACATTCTTGTACCTCTCTAATGTTTGCTCCCCTTATATCCAGGAACTTCAACAGCCTCCTCTTCTTAAAACAATTTTTGGTGATCTCTCAATACCAGTGTTCCATGACAAGTCTAACACTCTTAAATTGGGACGGAATCTCAGTCAGACTTTGATCCACTTCAAACGCAGAGTGCGAGCAGAGCGTGGACAGGAGACACTTGTCACAGCAGGAGCGAGAGGCACCTTTGCCAATGATATTCTTCTGCAAATTCTTTGCTTGTGCAGCAAAGCCTCCTTCAGCGCTTCAATTTCAGACACTCCTCCTCCTCCGCTTTGTTGGGCTATGGCAACCGCCAGATCGTGTACAACATCATGCATCCTTACCAATGAACTTTGTGGAGCATCATCATCATAATATTGAAACTGCAACAGAGATCTGTGCCAAAGGTGTATCAGGATCCTCATACCCTGCTCTCTGTTTTCCACAAGTCTTTCAGCTTTCCACATTGCAACTAAAATCTCTGCCCGGATTTCTTCGTCTTCGGCCAATACACCCAAAAATTCGAAACAGAGTTTGGCTCTGTAATCCAAAGCGTTGTAACTTAGTCTGAAAGCATTCATGGTCACAACCTGGGGATCATCTGGCCTTAGACTGCGTGATGAAGATCTATCCATCATCTGCTGCAGAATGGAGCACCATTCATCCACATTCTTGAACTTCAAAGCACCTGCAGCTGCAACAATAGCCAAAGGTAACCCACCACATCGTCTCAAAACTGCATCAACCAATGATCCCAGCTTTCCAGCAGTCATCAGAGCCTCGAAATGTGAAGGTAGATGCTTCAGCAGCAACTCTCTGCTTTTCTCTGTAGACAGTGATGGTATATCATAGATTTCAGCTCCTAACTGGCCAGCTACCTCACGATCTCTGGTTGAAACTAGAGGTCTTGAGCCACTGTGCTCAGGCAATCCTATTTTTCTCAGTTTCTCCAACACACTTTGGCAGTGGTTTCTTTGCTTTTCAGATAAAGCGAACATATCATCAAACACTACCACATACTCCTGATTTTGTAACTTTTCATGTATCTTGACAGCAAGATTGGTTTGACTGCCTTTAGGATTTTGAATGCCCAGAGTCTCTACCACATCTCTCTGTAATTTTTCCATGGTGTACTTTTGTGAAAGATATAGCCAAATACACTTTCCATACCTTGAACTTGATTCCAAAGATTTAAACACTTCTTTGAGCAGCCGTGTTTTACCACTGCCGCCCATTCCAACCACCGCCACTACTCTATGCTGATCAATTAAAGACAAAATTTCATTCTTCTTAGGCCCAATATCTACGGAAGTACTTTCATCATCTAAAAAATTTGACTCCAACCGCAACTCTGCAACCTCCTCATCAGCCGATGAAGCATTTATAACATTCTCATTGTGTTGAATACCATACTCATTTGCTTGGTTTGTTAAATGATTCAATCTAAGATTCACCTCCTTGATCTGTTTTCCTATCTTACGATAGAATACTAACTGCCTGACATTTTTCCTTAACCATGAAAAAGGAACACAGAAGATACAAGAAGAAATACCTTTTCCCTGATTCTCATGGTCGTCAAGGTCATCATTTTCCAACGGCAGCGAACAGATTTCGACAAGATCGTCCGCATCCATTACTGTATTGCGAAGGTCCGTTATCCATCTTTGAAAAAGCTTTGACTTAGGTGCATGAAGGATCTTGAATCTTCAAGGTACAACTGCAGGTACTCGAGCCTCTGCTTCAGATCACCAAAATCCACAGAAAGATTAAATATAAGAGATGCTTCATCACCGATCTTCTCCCCGATTTTGTTAAAGATGGCTTTTATCGGACCTTCGATTCCAGCCACGGCTATTTCCATATTTTTGGAAAAGGCAAACCTTGCGGACTAGAAACCTAAGCAGCAATAATCACTGCAACAAAAGAACACAGAGCCTCCTGGAGCATCAGATAAGCAGAGCAATGGCGGCAGGCTTAAAAGTTGCAGGCTGCTACTTTTTTTAATTGAAAAGGGTATGTGAAAAAGTATCTTTAATAAGAATGGTTCTCAAAAATTACCTCTCGGGTCAGAATTGGCAAAGCCTGCAAGGCGGTGATAATTAAAATAAATTTAAATTATTAAAATTGATGCTTATCTTGTTTAAGTCATATATTTTAGTAGTGTAAAGGAGTAGAGACCACGTAGAGATGGCCCACTAAGATTTAGTTTATATTAATGCTAAATTATGTATTCATTAAAATAAACACCAGGACCAAAAACGTATGTAACAAATCACCTTTCAAATGAAAAATAATGCAACTTTCTTTTTTTGGTTTCTTTGGTTTCTACATGTCAGTATTAGGTGCAATGCAACTTTCTTTTTTTGGGTGCAATGCAACTTTCTTTTTTTGGTTTCTACATGTCAGTATTAGGTGCAGTATTGATAATGACTTGGTCACATGTCAGTATTAGGTGCAGTATTGATAATGACTTGGTCACATGCTAGTGAAGTGTTAGGTGCAGTATTGATAATGACTTGGTCACATGCTATAGATTTTGGTTGCTATGGTTAACCATGGCTATTTAACTTGTCAAGCAATACACCTTCCACACAATTTATGGATGTCTCTTTTATAGAACCATGGTCTTTGATAATTAATTTCAGGACCAAGTCACATGCTATGGTTTTTGGTAAGGATAGGTAATCATGGCTAGTTGACTTGTGAATCTTGCAAACTAGCCACAGCATTGTTTCTCTTACAAAACCATGATCTTTGGTAATTGCTTTCAGTTGGACATTGTCTCCAACTAGTTGCAACTATGCACATAGAGTTGTAAACATTCATGCTAATGTCACATTAATTAAAATTAAAAGCCATGTCATAATAAAAAATAATGCATGTGATAAACATCATAGATCATGGCTATTTGGCTACTTTAAATATTAGTCATGCCATGATCCAAAAACCATAACATGTGACTAAGCCTCGGTTATACATGGTTTCCACCTCGTTAGGTCACAAAAATTTCATTTGAATGCCACAATATTTAAAATTAAATGCCATGCCATAACAATAAACAATACAGATAAGTCATAGCTATTTGAGAACAATAAATAAAATGCCATGCCATACCCAAAAACAATACAGTTGACTACAATAAATATTAGCCATATCATGATGCAATCTTAACATGTGACTTGGCCGTGAAATTTGGAAAATGAGTTGTAATGCAATGCAGGAGAAGTAGTATCCGTCTTCGCTAAATTTTCTGGACGGCAAAGCCTTGTAAAAGTTGTTGCCGAACCGTAGCGGTGGTTACTCTTATTATCAATCAGGGCATCTTCTTAACTCAAGTTTTAGGTATAAAAAATGTGGCTGTGTTCACACATCGACGTAAGAATCTTGAAAACTTCGTGTAAAAAACCTGATTGGAGGGTTTATGATTGTGCAATGACATAAATTATTTAGTTGTTGACTAAGCTTCCGAGCCGCCTGCTGTATAAATAATGCGCATAACAACCCAATCAACATCATGCAGGAATATAGGACACTCATTAACTATTGAAAACTTTTGGTAATTAGAAATGCAAAGCTTAGCAAGAGAATACAAAAAAATTAATGTAGTTTCTTGGTCTTCATCTACGTCCATTAACTAACTATGAGTAGAAGCAATACAAAGAAAGAGGAACTTGTAAAAAAATGTAGCATGTGGCCTTTATAGAAGGTTACTTAGGGCATCTTTTTGTTCTAGGGTATGTGGGGTATAGATAATGCTTATGTTGATGAACTAGGGAATCTTGGAAATTTTGTGAAAAGTAGAATTAGAGAACTTCATAAGGAAGGGTATCTTGAATGTGGATTTTGAAAGACCATTTGAAAGTTTGGCTATTTTGGTTAGGAATTTTCATCATCAACAATAACTTTAATATCTTTTTGTAATAGTACATAAAGTGAAGATATTATATAATATATCTTTAATAAATTTGACCTTTAGACATGGGAAACTACAAACTTTACAAAATTTTTTATTTATCTTTTATTTATTAAAGAAATACACATTGTTGAAGACCATTTGGAGGTTTGAACGTTTTGATTCAAAACTCTCTTCATAAGAAAGTTCCAATAAAAATGATAGATCAATATAGTCATTATATTTTGCTAAAAATATTACAAAAAAAATATTTTTATTGTTAGCTTGTTGCCACTTTACACACAGAGAAGCTCCTCTATATGATCAATAAGGTTTATGATAACATTTTTCCTTTCAATCCATTAATGTAGATACTCCTAGTTTTACTTCTAGATAAAATTTTTTTCTTTGGGGTGATTTTAATACTGGAATTAGTTTTGATTATATCCTTAATAGCTACTAGAATCCTCAAGGCTTTTAGAATATGACAAAAGTGCAAAATGAAATTAATGCTCTAAAGATAAGGAAGCCAACTACAAGAGAAATCATTTATTAGACTATAGACAAGGACTAGATCTATTAGTTTTAAATAACATCAATAAGCATCCAACATCAACTTTCTTTACTTTTGTAGGACCGCAATATAGCTTGACTCATGATTTTTTTTCTTTCTAGCATAGAGAATGTTAGTAGCATTAAATGTTTGAAGCAAGTGAAGAAATAGTTGAATCTTATTATTGATCTTTAAGGTAAAATTACTTTAGAATAATTGTTAAAAAGAATGAGGATTTTCAAAATAGAATTCAAAAGATTTGGAATCCAAATATGAGCCTTACAAAAACTCTAAATACAATTGTCCTTAATATTTTCAAATGTCAAAATGCAACTAATCAATAATGGTTTGATGAAGAATGAAGAATAGCTAAAAGTTTATTGATGACTTAAAAATCACCATAGACTCTCAAGTCATAAAAATTGGATTCAAACTAATAAGAGAGAATTTGTCAGACAAAGACAAAGTTTGTCAAACACTTAGTAGATAACATAAAAAAATAAGAAAAAAAAATCTTTTTAATTATACTAATGTCTCCTCAAGTATACAACATAATAATTAATATTTTCTATAAATTAAAAAGAGAAAAATTATTTGTTGGTTGGCGGGATAACCCCTATCCTAACAACATTCATGTCACTATTAACATATAAGCTTTAACTTAAAATAGCAAAAAGATTTGAACATAGAAAGTTATGGTGACATACTAGCATTTGGAAAAATACAAGAAAATGGTGGTACATATTTTGCATCACCATTACTTTGTCATTTAATATTAACTTTATATCAAAAATCTACACCATCAATTGTAGCCTACTTGTTAATATTAGTTTTGACCTTTGAGCTCACATTATTTTTCTTAGATAAGGATAGAATTGTCATATGAGCTATTTGTCTTTTTGAATCAACACTTCCTATGGCACAAGTACAAATATTAATTATCATCATCCTAGCCTTGTTCAAATAGAATGGGGTTAGTTACATGAATTTTTTTCACCATTCACCTCTATGAAAAGCTAGATCTTTGTTTATTTGTAATTTCTTCAAATCATCTTAAATTATTTTTCCTTTTTCTTCTTTAATCTTCTTTTTTATAGCTTTTCCTTTGCATGTATGATAGATATGATGTAGATTACATGGTGGATTTATTTTAGGGAGCAACCTCACAATGGGAATTCCTTAAGTCTTTTATTCAACTTGACAATAACATAAATCCCTAGTGGCCAGTTATGCTATTTAACTATTTCTAGTATGATAAGAGTTATAAATCCCAAGGACTCAGTTATCCCCTAAATTCTATGGCAGAAACCTATTTTATGGGAGTATGCTAAGTGCTTTCCTTCATTCAAAAACACTTAAAGAAGAATGATGTTTGTCCTATTTCCTATGGTAGAGTGGTCAAATATTATTAGTAGACTTCAAATTATTGTCCCTTTTGTTGTGTATTATTGCTATGTCAGATGGCTTGAGATGAGGACCATTATAGGGCCAATCCTCAAACTGTCCTTAGTTCCTTTTAACGTCTAAGTAGTTAAATTATGTGTTGTACATACTTGAGATTTTAAGATGTTAATGAGTGTATGAGATCTCTCAATTGCAACTTAGAGAAGTTTTCTAAACAAATTTGATCTTATCCATTAAAATAGAGATGGATGCATTGTTCCACAATCGCAAGATGAATTATGATGTTGATTTGTCTTATGATAGTGAGGTTATGATAATTGGTCTATCGATGGACCTTGTTTAGGAGTAGGTCTTTATGTTTCTTTCTTCCTATTAGCATGAGTTTATGATCTAAAAATAATGGATTTGATGTTGACTTGGTTATCTAATACTTCATTAGTTAAATTGGTGAGACTTCTTGGTCTTAAGGCCAGATGAGGAACCTGGGGTTCTAGCAAATTTTAGGTTTACTTGTTGAGGCAACACTCCCATGAAGTATACACTCTCTAAGATGAGGTCTCACAAGTCCATTGCTAGGGTTGAAAATAAATCTTAGCAAGTCTTCAAATTAAATATATATAAAAAGAGCATCTCATTGATAAGTGTCAAGTAGCCATTTGGAAGGTATTGGCTAGACTTGTAAGAGAGGAGCATGTTTTCTTGCATAGGTATGAGACTATATAGGAGGACTAGTCTCTTAGACCTAATAAGAAATGAATCTAAGGGACACCTTAGCAATGTTGGTCCTTTGGGTTGACTGTATCTCTCTTGTCATTGAGTAGGGATGGTTTCTTGGATTTCACTAATTATTCTTAACATTTCATGCAAGGATTTGGTTAGAGGAGTGTAATAGGTCTTCAGGGTTGGTACTTTTCTTTAAGCTAAACTTCATTAGAGATAGGTCACTCTCCAAATTTGATAAAGTTTGATCTAGTATGAGAAGTATACACTTGAAGCTTATCCTAGGCTCCACTCTAAGATCATTGCTTCTTTTGTATAGGGAATAATTATATATATATATAAAGTCTCAGACCATGAAATACTTTGAGCTATCCATTTGTGACACTTAAGTATTAGAAAAATCACTTTGACTTGGTGTTTCCAAGGAATAATGAAGCACCACAATCTTTGCCCCTACTCTTCCCCTTATCATCCCTCTATATAGAGAGAACTATATGACATTTGATTCTATTAGGGTTACAAATATGTAGGTCAACTTGAATTAGAGAGGTGAAGTATGGCTTCACACCAAATATTATACCAAATCATGAGGGGCCTAGGTGAAGAGTAGCAGGTATCACATATGCATAACCATATGAATCATAAGTGTTTACTAGCAGTCCAGTCAAATTTTGAAGATTTAGTCTTCGAAGTTTTCCTATAGTCCTAAAGAGTGAATTGTGGAGTTAAACAATTATTGTGTTCCTAACTCATACTTATGTGTGATCAATACATATGGTTTAGTGTGAGTTAAGGCACATGGCATATATTTTTATAAGTGTTTTTAATATATATATTTAATCCTAATGGCTAGATGAGTGAATAGAGATTTAACAATTAATTATCTAACAAATCAACTAATCTAGTAACTAACTATCCTAACATAGGTGTTTCAGAAATTGAAGAGTATTCAACAANCCCTAGATATTTTTGGTAGTAGGAAGATCCAAGTGATGTTGAATGCACTTAGAATACAATCTATTCTCCAAAATTCAAACACCAAATCAGAAATGTCTTTACCAACAATGTGCCAAAAAGTTTTTAAAAATTCAATTGTAAAACTTTTTGAGCCAGGGGCTTTGTTATTCGCTATGTTTTGGATGGTGTTGCACACTTCATCCACCATTGGGGCCATATTAAGCATATGGATGTTAGGGGCTATGAGTTTGGCCTCAAATCCCCCCTAACACTTCCTTCATAGCATCTTGATCTATATCTATTCTAGTGCCTAATAAATCCTGACAAAAATTNGCACATTGTTGGTAAAGACATTTCTGATTTGGTGTTTGAATTTTGGAGAATAGATTGTATTCTAAGTGCATTCAACATCACTTGGATCTTCCTACTACCAAAAATATCTAGGGCAAGCAACATCAAATATTTTAGGCCAATTATCTTATGTAATACCAGTTATAAGATTATCTCCAAGTTTATGGTCAATTAAGTGCAAAAAGTTCTCTAATCAATTGTTGCACCTGAGCAAGTTGATTTTTTTTCTAGTAGGTATATTATAGATCAATTTCTTCTCACTCAAGACCTTCTTCATTCGGCTTATCTACAAAAGACCCCAAATGTGGTTCTAAAATTAGACATTAGCAAAGCCTATGAAAAAATATCTGAAGATATTCTAGATGCAATGTTATATTAGTTTGATTTTCTAGAACATTGGATTCATAAATTGGGTCAATGTTATAAAGGCATCCGCTTTTCTCTATTGATTAATGGGATGCTTATTGGTGAGTTTTTGAACAAACATGGGGTTTACCAAGGTGACCCTATCTCTCCTTATTTGTTTCTTATGGAAATGGAAGGGCTTGGTTCCATTATTAGAAAATTCAAAACGCAACAAATTATCAAGGGAATTATCCTATCTCATGGATGCTTTGATTTTTCACACTCTTAGTTTGTTGATGATACATTTATTTTTCTATAGGAAACTGCTTCTATGCTCACTCATGCTTTTGATTATCTTAATGTTTTTTCCAAAGCTTCAGGATTTTAAATCAATTTCACAAAAGTAGGGTTTTCAATTTTGAAATACTAGCAAGTGTTTTTCAAGAGGTTTGCTTTAAACTTTAGTGTTAAGAAGGCACACTACTTACTAAGTATTTGGGTATTCCTTTGTTCTTAGAACGTATGATAATTAATTTGTGGGAGGAAGCCATTCAGAAAATAAAGAAAGTACTATTGACTTGGAAAGAAAAGCTTTTGAATCAAGTAGGGAGGCTTTAGTTGCTTCACTAAATTCTTTAAGCAACTTCCCTTTTTTTTTTATACTATTATAAAGCATCAAAAGTAGTGTTGCATCATTTGAAAAAGTTGGAAAGACATTTTCATTGGTCTCATGTTAAAGAACATAATTTCCACTTAATTAATTGGGATAATATTTGTCATCTAGTCCAAGAAGGAGGTTGGGGTATTCAACACTTACATCACAATAATTTCACATTACTTGGGAAGCTTATTTGGCAAGTTTATACAAGAGACAAACATGGGTTTAAGTAATGCAAGCCAAATATCTTTATAATAACACTTTGTTTCATCATGCTCCAACCATTATTAGAGTGAGTCAAACATGGTAGAGCTTTGAAAAATTAAGGCCTTGGTTCCAACAAAATATCAGAGTTAAAAATTAGGTTGTGTAATGAGGTCACTTAGCTCAATATAAGCTAAGTGAGGCCTATACAAACCTTTGCACCAAGTATCAAAGATCTCATAAAAGAGCCATGGTGGCATGATGTTATTATTCCTAAATACAAAGTTTTTATTTCTAAATGTTTACATGGTAGATTGCTTGCGAAGGTGCTTCTATCTGATAAAGGCTTGATTGATGATAGCACATGTGCCCATTATGGGACTCTACCATAGACCATTAACCACTACCTTTTTAGCTATTTGGCTGGCCAATCTTTTTCAAATGAGCTTATATGCTTAATAGGCACATGTGGGTGTTGGTGATCCCTAAATGATTTACTAACTCGCATCCCTCAAAGTTGGGACAAATGGAAGAGGCATAAACACAAAACCCTTGTGGCAACAACTTTGCATACAATGTGGATACTTCACAACCAATGGGTTTTCTAGCATGAATGGTGTGATTGGGCTTTCTCTACTCATTGTTTTTAGTTGATTGCTCCACCATTTTTCATTTTCTTAGATGTTCTTAATTTTTCCTTACATTGTTAGTTGTTCCCTAGCCACTATAGAACCAGGTTTTCCTTTTCCTAAAAGAAAAAAACTATCCTAACATAAATTAATCATTCCCACTTGCCGTACACATCTCAAACTAGTATTAATGTGACTAGGTTACCAAGTAGCTATTATTGGGCATACCATATGTCTACTACTAGGACTACCAAGTCCAATACATTATGTTCAAAGTGGTTGTGCTTACGTAATTATGGTTAATTACATTAACTATTTAAAGCCATGAATGTAAATTGCATGAAAATTAAAGTGCTAAATGTAAAGAGTAAATTAATCTAAGTGATATAATGGATGTAGAAAATCTTGACTTTATTGTTTTTCATGCTAACGCATTCAAGTACATAGGCACTCGAATAAAGCACCATACAATCTCTTAAATTTATAATGTGAACACTTGGAGGAAAAATATTCTAACTCTAGAAAGGAGAAACTACAAGAACTTGGGTATGTTATGATTTTTAAGTCATAAATGCAAGTGATGAATGTATTTATATAGGCATTTCTTGCATTAGTGTCAATGCATCTGTGTCATGCATCTTATCCTATGTCAATGGGGATACATCAACGGGGCTACATCAATGCAACCTATCTAATCATAACTCATCATACCCCCACAACTAACTAAAAAATTGTCCTCAAGTGAACAAAAGTAGGATTGAGCTTCTTACAAAATTGGGAAGTTATGGAATTTAAACAAAAAGATAAATAGATAGATAGACTAAATCTAGCAAACTCTGAGTTCTAGATTGTACATTATTTCAAAAATGAGTGTTCATTACAACAAGATTTGTATACTTTATCAAAAATTACAATAGGCACTCCTAAAATTGCCAAAGACATGAAGAATTCTCAAATAGTGTCCAAAGGTAGAGGCTCTTCTAATGTTGAAGATCCTTCACTAGGTTCCAACACGAGTGGAGGTTGACACTAACCTGCTGCTACCACTACTTCTACTGGGAGTTTGAAAGCATCTAGTAATGTGTTTATCTTTCCTTCTTTTCCACATGGGTCATAAGCAGTCCACATGGCTTCATTGATGTGGGTTGGTGTAGGGATATTCCATAGCCACAACATTGAAGGAAACAATTCCTTCTTGTTAATGAACTAGGCTACACATTGCTTATGTTCAATGTCGAATGTCTTTACTAGGTTTTGTAGCTCATAATAGTCATTCATCCTTCTAGTTATGTTCTTAACAATAGATTGTTGATTAGTGAACTTTCTCTTGAGAACTTCAAGTTCTATGTTGGCTATCTCCAACTATTTTTTTGTCTCTTTATGATGCTTAAATTCTACTTCATAAAGAAGGTAGGAACTAGCCACATGTTTTTGCAATTCAAACCTTGACCTTCTTATTGTCAACATCACCAAGTTTGTGTAATAAAGGTTGGTAAGTTCTATATATTCTATCATCTCCTTGATTTGCAACTTCCTCAAGCAAATTTCACCTTTGTTGGATGCGTTTAGTTCATGAAAGATGGGCTATCACACATCGCCTTGTTGTTGGAGTTGTTGAAGGGCCAAGTTCATCTTTGCCTTTGCTAATTGAATCTTATTTTCATTCATCTCTTTGAGAAGCTTAACTTGGTTCCTGTAATGATGTTTCATCCATTCAAATTTTAGGACTTCATTCTTTGAAGTGGTTATCATGATGGCTATATTTTGGCAAAGCACACGGACTCCCTTCATCGAGAGATTATAGTTCTTCACTATCAACTTTCTCAGATCTAGATTTACTTTGTCTAGATACTCCTAGTATTGGTAAATGAATTTAGTGAATTGGTTCTTTTTTCACTTAATATTTTGTAGGTGATGATTATCTTTGGTTAAGACTAAGTTCTCCATTTGGACTTGCAACAAGTCCTTGTTGGTGTTGAAGATCATGGCTTTTGACAATGAAACATCAAAGATCACTATCTCCTTTGCATTTTCAACCTCTTGTAATCTGTGCTGAAGCTACTCAAAAGCTTCATTCCTAGTAAGCTCTAGCCTAGGAATGGTAGGATGGGAGAGATGGGCACATAACTCAGAAATCTTAGTAGCCAACTAATAATTGGCATTGGCGGCTTTCTTCAGTTGAGCATTGGTAATTAGCAATTTTTCCTTCATCTTAAGCATTGTGATTGGTTCATAGTGATCTCATCTAAAAGATCAAAGATCTCTAGAAGTGGTTCCCTAGTCTCTACTAGTCGTTCCAACACTTCCTTTTGTTGGACAACATTTAATTGACCACTCCATACTCCTGTGGTTCCATGGATGTCTACCATTGTAACAATATCTAGTATGATCACTATAGAACCATTTAGGGCTTTGGCCACCTTGTCAACCACCACTTCTTCCACTATTTCCTAGCCATCATGTTGCAGAAATAGGATAGTCATCTCCTAACCTTCCTCCAACCTAATGAAAAAGGTTGTAACATTCCTTGAAATTTTAAGGAATGTTTATCTAGGAATGGACATTATGACCTCTTGATCATTTGAATTGGATCTTCTTGGTGCCTAGTTCCATGAGGTGAGAATAATGGGGCTATTTCCTAGTCCAACCAGATGATGGTCCTAGTGATCTTATTAAAATGGCTCAAGGTTGGATAGTAAACTAAGCACTCTCCACCACCTACTAAGCCTTGATGTTACTCCTATAGCTTTCTAAGCCTTTGGTAGCCCCAAGAACCTCTAGTGTGTTTCTCCTATAGGTGGTGATGGTAGTGGCCTCTCCTCCTCTTGTAACTTAGCTATTGCCTTATCTTTCATCATCTCTTGCCATGATGTGATAGGAGCATGACTTATCATGTCATTGGCATAGTACATTATCCCTCCTCTCTTGTGTAATTTGCAAATGATGCATGAAAAGTGGAGCATCTTCCTTCCCTTCTTATTTTTCTTAAAGTGCTTTTCCATCTTTAGATAAATAATCTAGGGAAGGTTGAATGGTAATTTTTAACTTAGAGTAGTGCATGCCCAGGTAGAGAAGGATGTGACCTTGCTAGGTCTCACCATTATGTTTAGATTATAGGTTGTAATCTTGAAATACACATGCTACACCTTTGTGAGGGCACCGTACTCCTTATGGTTGACTCCATAGCATCACTGGACCCATTCCTTCTTAGCTTTAGGATTTTCTTGTGTAGAAATTTCTGCCAACTTTGCCCTAGTGTTGGGCAAATTGAGAACCTCTACAATGGCCTCAACTAACTAGAAAATGGTGATGTCTTTGAACTTTACAGATGTGTCTTCATGTTATTTGTTTTAGAGTAGGTAAGTCTTTCCAATGTACCATTCTTCACTATTTGAGAGAATGGATCACATGGGAGACTCCTATAGTTATGTGGAAACTTCTTCAAACACTAATTCCAAGAAGGATCCAAAGCTCAACTCTTGGAGAATGGAACTTTGGACCTCTTTGGTCCTTATTTTCTCTACGTAAGCCTTTGTAAGGGTAACTTCAAGGTTAGACCTTGGCCTGGGGACATCATCTAATATGAATTGGCCTATTTCTTTAGTCAAAATTTGTTGGATAGATTTCACTTTAGGCTCCTCCTAAAGGAATCCCATTGCATAGGTTACTTCAGTTGCTTACTCCCAAGATTTTTGTGGTTGTTGCCATTGGCTCCTTCCTCCTCTTAGTCACTTCTCCCTAGGCTAGGAGGATCCTCCCTCTTATCATCCTTTTTTTTAGTACCATCTATGATCACAAACATAATCTAGGATTAGCATTTTACTTCATAACCCTTAGTTCTTTTGTTGCCTTTATTACTAGACCAAATTACGCTTAGGCTTGTTTATGATCTTGGTGAGTTATATTATTTTTTAATTAGCTAATAGAGTTTGTTTATCAGGTTTAACCCACTTTGGATGAGTAATTTTATATTATTTTAATGGATGATCCTTGGGAAGTTAAGAAAATTTCAAAAAATCTTATAAAAGCAACCAAAGATTTATGTTTCCCATGACATAAAGTGTACCTCTGGTAGCTCAACAATAAAAAATGAGTTGAATCAGGTTAGTGGTTTAAGAGGTATGACTATTGGAAGGATCTTAGGCTCTAAGAAATTTGAAAAACTCTTCATGCTTTAATGTGAAATGATGCAAAAATGGTTAAATTTCATGTGTATATATAGTATTTTTGTACCGTGTCAATGAGGATGCATTGATGTAGCTATGTTGACAAATCTTACTACATTGATGGGGCTACATTGACATAGTGATATTTAGCAATACTTTTCATATGAACAGTGAGGATTTTTGGTAAGTTTTAGAATGAAACAAAAGTTCAATTGAAGCTAGAAAAACATAGAAGGATGATAAAAACATAGAAGAGTGTTGTAATTGCATTGGGAAGGGAGAGTGGATTAAATTTGGATAAATTGACAATGCTAGAAGAAAGAAAAACTAGACTTGTAAAATATAAGTTGGTGAGATTGATTCGAGAAATGACTAAGAGATAGGAAGTTTAACTTAAAGAGATCAAAGGATATGCAAGTGGATCCTCCCGAAAGAAAGCTTATGCCTATCATGCCTTTTTATGCTTTCATCACAAGGAGTCTGTAGGCACCAAGGATGATTAATGGTTAATATAAGTGAAAATTCAAATCCATGTGAGAGATTGTCCAAGGATTATGTCACTTCCATAACAAATACATCAATTGACAATAGTATGAGGCAATGAGGTGATCAATGGTGAGGTAAGAATGATGGTATGCAGAGAGTGACAATTAGGTGATCTAGATCTAGATCGTGTACAATGCTTGTGGAGTTTATGGTTACGATGATCTGATACTAGTTCATCCATACATAATAACAAGTCCATTCCATTGATAGTAACCTCTTATTAACATATCCTTTCTCAACATCATCAGAAGTACACAATAACTCCCACAAGATAATCATCACTCTAAGAGAAGCAGAAAATAGAAGAAGGAAGAAAGGGCCTTAGTTAGAGGTGTGTCTTTACGCATAAGTAACATGTCTTTATAACATCATAACTAGTGCTTGTAGCTAATTATTATGTCTAAGGGATGTGCTTTAAATTCCCATATTTTTCTTATTTCACAAGAACCACACCATGTAAAGACATGCTTCCTATTATGGTCGATAATAGGAGTGATGATCTACCAATGGCAGATAATAAAACTTAAGAGGAAAGTTGAAAAGAACATATAACAAATCTCCTTGAGGTCACACCCTTATCCATTCCCACTTGAGGATCGGGTGGCCCACAACTTCCATGGCCAGGACAGCATGGGAGGGGTGCCCCCTGCTGCTACAAGTAGCATATCACAGGGGAAACGTCTCATTGTTGAGACAGTGGCCACTAAGTTGCAGCGAAAGAGGCCTCATCTAGCCGAGGAGCCGCCCCATACAGACGAGGAAAGGAGGCCATCACTACGGTTTAAGCTACATAGGATATAGCCTCACATCAAGAAATGCTCCTCTCTATGTTTGTTTCTTCTTCTTTTGATTAAATTCTTGCTACTCTGTGCTACGCTAGGTAGTGTAGCATAGCGTAGCATTGATTTTAAGCTAACATGGTTTAAGCTATAATGCGAATATGTTGTTGCTGCCAAAGGAGGAAGAAGAAGAGGAAGAAGGTGATGAAGAGGTGTCGGCTCCTAAGACGAGGGTGACAAATGAAAACATGGGGGGCCCAGTCATAGAGGAAAGGGCCCCGGTCAAGAGGGAAGGAGCTCCTGCCATTAAGGAAGGGGCTCTTGTCAATGAGGAAAATCCTTCTACTGAAGAGGAGGACATTTTTGGAGATGAAGAGGAGCCTCCTACGAATGAGAAGGATGCTGGTGCCTTAAGAGGAAAGGCCCTAGCAAATAAAGAAGAAACCTGCATTAACTGGGAAGGGATCTCTGCTGGAGATTCCTTTGCTGAATGCAATTTAGCATTAGGGGAGTGGACGAATGCTAAGGGTACTACCATAGTTTTGAGTCAGAAAGGAGGGGAACTGCAATTAGATGTTGGTGAGTTTGACAATATATTTGACACTGTCAATGGACGATCCCCCTATTATCACCCCCGAGGGTTTATTGGGTAGGAGCCCTTACACTATCGTTTGTGTTACTCATAGCCTTATTGCAGTCCATCTCAATCATTACTAACACATTTGGTTGCATGACAGACATCATTGTTGATGCTGTAGGACCTCCCCTGATTCATCTAGAACCATGGGCTGAGACCCCCGACAAGTTTACGTTCATGCAGGGGATCATTGATGACATGATCAGCCGTCTTAGACAAGTTGATCTTGAAGTGGGTAAGTAAAATAGCTACGCTAGGCTCTTTGAGGTTGCTACACTAGACTTCTTGAGTTGTTAACTTTGCTACACTAATGTGACTAATGCACTCTTTGTATGGTTACAGCCTCTCAACTCAGATGGGACCCAAAATAGGCATTGAAAGTCAACACCGTGCCTACATTCCCACCCAAAGTGGCCGAGGTGCCTCATTGCATATACGACAAGGGTAGCAAATGTGCTTTGCACTCGGCATGCTCCTTGTGGGAGTGTAGGCACGTCAATACAGACATGTGGAAATGGATCCAGAGGACTGAGAAAGAGAAGGCTAAACTGAGCGCTAAGGTGGAAGACCTCTGATCTAGGAACGAGTTCCTCTTGGCTCGTGATACCAATGATGGTAGTTGGTGCACGGCTGTCATAGATTATGCTAGATATTGGATAGCCATGCGGCACAACAACGAGGCCACTTGGGAGATAATAGAACAATGGATGTAGATGGAGTTGTTGGCTCAGAAGAACCAAGACTAGAAAGACTATAGAGCTATAGTTTACGAGTGGGGGCAGTCCTAAAAAAATCATAAGCACATGTATAAACTAGAACTTTCTACATATCGTAAACAATATCAGGATGCTTCAGTGAAATTGTTCACTCATGAAGCATTCCTAGATGCTATTGGTGCTTTTGAAGCTTACAACAAGTTTATGCAGCAAGTGACGGTCATTGAGTCACCTGAGCGAGAAGTGAACCTTCCCACAGGTGAGACCACCACCACCTCCTTTTCTCCGGGACTGCCAAGATGGATGGCCATTGAAAAGGAGAAAGCTGCCATAAACAATGGACTAAGTGATAGGAACTAGGTAGATATCATAGAGGAGGAGGTCTAGGACCTCCTTGGGCTCTGTTTAGATTTCATACCCTTCAAGGCAGACGCGGGGCCGTCTCGGGTTAGTCACTTTCCACTATGCGAAGGCTTATGCTCTATTATAGCTTGTGTGTTGCTCTAGCTGACTACTTCACTTTTTACAATGCAAATTCATGATGAAGGCGCAAGGCTCGTAGAGGGCAGAAATGAAGAGGCAGAAGTGGGCAGTGCAAAGGAAGGAGATGCAGTAGGAAACAATGTGGAAGGTGCTAGTACGAGTGAAGGTGATGCGAGCAAAGATAACTTATGACAGCATGGGTTTTTGATTTTTTGTATTTTTTGCAAAACTATTGAAAACATTGTTTAAGTAAAAAAAATATTTGAATGAAAAAGAGAATTTTGGAAGAAAAATTGGTTTTATGCTAGCTTATGCATTATCTACGTGATCAGTTTTATGTTTTCGTTTTTAATGTTTTAGTTTTAGGCCATTTCGGGCCATTGCTAGTTTTAGGCCATTTCAGGTCATCAGACATGATGTAAATGGAAGAAATCTTGCCAATTTTAGGCCTTAGTGGGCCGTAATATAGTTTTAGGCCATTTCAGGCCACCGCTAGTTTTAGGCCATTTTGGGCCCTAGGATAGTAGCGTAGTTTTAGGCCATTTCGGGCCATGGGATAGTAAAAAAATGATACTCTAACAATTTAGAGAATAGTTAATTTGTACCTAGCATAGATAGATGAGTGCAAAACAAAAAGGTGGTAAATGTACAAAGGATGCCAACTGGGAAAGAAGCGATGGGGTTGCTACTCTATGCATAACTTCTTCTTGACCCATAGTGGATTGGGCGAGGCGTAAGGCCGAGATGCATTGCTACAGCCTTCATCTACAATGTTGTCCTCTGCTTGGAAGGGCAACTCAGTTCATGCACTTTCATTTTCTGAACTGGCATGTTGAGTCGGCTCTCTTGCTAAATGGTTAGTATCTACAGAGACAGGCACTTCATTCTTAGAGGTTATGACCTCTGAGCCCTATTCCATATCTATGTTGTTGATAACTTGCATTGCTACCTCATCGCCATGGATTACTACCTCCCTTCTTGCATAAGGTAGATGGATCTCTTGATGAATGGGTGAAGAGACAGCCCTAAGTTACGCTAACCATGACCTCCCCAAGATCAGGTTAAACTTGGGCATCTCTTCAATGTTGCGTTTGTGGGGAATTGGTCCCATGCCACAAAGTTAATGTGGACCATGCCTTTCACCATGACCCATGCTCCATTGAATGACTTTAAGCATGACATTGTTGTGGGTCTGATCTAGTTGACCAAACCCAGCTTATCCACAATAGGGAAAGGGATTACGTTTGTAGTGGCCCCATCATTGACATGTACCCTTTGGATCTTATGTTGGCTGACCTGAATTGTGATGAACAGGGGTGCTATAGTTACTTGACCCTTTTTTAGGATCTTTCCTAATGGAATCATCATAGAAAGTCAATTGGGATGGTTGGGGTTCTGCAGGTGCAGAAGGAAGCATGATCAAGTGGATCACTTTCTCTTTCATCAACATGTTCTCATCAACCAGGATTGTTGTTAACATGTGGACCAAAGCCTCACTGTGTGTGGTAGATGTCATGATTAGGTCATATAGGCTCAACGTAGTATTTTTCTATTTCAGAGCTTGCTTGACTTGAGTGAGAGCACTCAAAAGGTCTTGGCCACCTTCATGTTTACTACTTTTCTCCTCTTCCATTCGTCCCAAGAGACAAATCTCCTGAGGAGAGACAGCTTCGGGTCTGGGTTCAAACCCTTTCGAGCATGATGGCAAAGACTGTGCATGAGTAGCAATGTTATCTTTCAGCAACGAGGACGTAGATGTAGGGGGTGAGGACATGGGCTTGGAAGTACTTGGGATGGTACTTTCCCTTGATGTCTCACCTGTGAAGTGCACTTCTTGTTTCTTAGGACGAGAAGGCTGTGAAGCTGTCTTATGCGGGGTAGGGATTGTTGAAGGGCTTGGCCCCCTAATAACAAATGGTGCTAATGGTGTTAGTATATGCGGTGGTGTGGTTTTGCTTGCAGATGGTGCAGGGATGGATGTCCGGGGAACAGGTGGTGCTGGGACGGATGACTAAGGAGAGACTCTTAAGACAAACAACTATTGCGAGGTTAGATTAGCCGCCAATGGTACTGGTGCCCTACGCTAAGGCACATGGATCACAAATAGCTACTGGGGATTTCTAGAATTACTATCAATGCCAATGGTGTTGATAATGTAGCTGGCGTTGTTGGCATTAAGAGGATCTGTGTAAATAAGCAGGGATTTATTCTCGGGACGTACTAGGTTGCTTTTGTCTAGCACTAGTTTCCCTTGATCAATCATCCTTTGGATGTCATCTTTTAACGCCATGCAATAATCCGTGTTGTGACCACACTGTTGATGGTAGTCACAAAATCGCTCTAGTCTGA
Source organism: Gnetum montanum (assembly GCA_015680685.1). NCBI lineage: Eukaryota > Viridiplantae > Streptophyta > Gnetopsida > Gnetales > Gnetaceae > Gnetum > Gnetum montanum. The sequence goes on along the minus strand of MNCI01036463.1, from coordinate 656,128 downwards.
AACCCTTAGGAATTGGGGGCTCATTGGGCAAAGCCAAAGAAGGGTTCCTAAGGAGTTTGCAGTAACGCTGATGTTTCTTGGCTTCCTCCTTTGACATCTGCTTGTGTTGGATGTATCCCCCCTGCTAGTAATTACTTCAGAAGATCTGAAGGCTTGACAGGCAACGAGGTATACTTTGAGCGATCTTTATGCTCAAAGTTTGATTTAGGCGGTGCAGATGCCTCAAGTGCGCATGTGGAAGGTTGAGGTGCATTTCCCTGTCTGGGTGTGGGGTTAGTTGCAGGTGTGGTTGGTTTCTTGTTATTCTTGTTACTATTGTTGGGTTTGGCCTCATTCGCCATAACAGCCACTGTGGCTATTGCAGCCTTACCCTTGTCTTTGTCCTTCTTCGTGAAGGTGTTCTTATATTTAACGTAGGCCAGGTCTTTTCTTTCCTTAGTCGTGTCTTGTATGCTCTTAGTTTGGGCAAAAGCCTGACTAAGAGTGCATGGAGTGAGATAGTATAGCTTGAACTTGATAAAGTCATTCACCACACCCTTAAAAACGGCCAGCAAATGGGCCTCTGTGATAGGTTCACGGATCTTGTTAAGGGCAGCGCTCCAACACTGTATAAATTTCTGGACTGGTTCAAGTGGGTCTTTTTTCACACTAATCAAATGATCCAACATGACTTCTGGTCTCAAGTTATACTTGAAACATGCCACGAAATGGGTCAGGAGCTCCTCTAGGGTTGATATGGAGGAGTGTGGAAGGGCGTGGTACCAGTCTAGAGCTTTTCCGGTCAAAGACATGGCAAAGACACGAATGATTGTATGTGGCCATTGTTGCAGAAGAAGGGACTCAGACCTGAATGTAACAAGATGTGTGTTGGGATCACCCTCCCCATTGTATTTTGTGAAATGGGGAAGTGACATCCTAGGGGGTAAAGTTAGTGTGGGGACTACTGGGCTGATGGGATCGTCCTGGTAGAAATCCATGACTTGTACCACATCAAAATCGATAGCCTTGAGGCATTTTATTTCCTCTATAAGGGTTTGGATAAGTTGGAATGCTTGATCTAGACCCGAAGATGATGTAGATGGTTGGGGAACTGCCAGGGTAGCTCCCATATGGCGTTGCAGGGGCAACGACATGACCCATAGGGGATGCCATTGGGATGGTCCCTGTGAACAGTGCTACTTGCACTGTCCACCACTTGGTAGGTGGTGTTGTGGGAGCAGTAGTCATGGGTTGTGCTACAGGGTAGGCCGTTTGTGCAACTGGTGGGATAGACCAAAGTCCCACGCTAGGTTGTACCATTTGTGGGACTTGGTAGGTTTGTTGGCTAGTGTAGTGGGGCATCTGCAATGGTTGCAAAATAGGAGGAGAAGTGAATGGGGTCCACCATGTGGACAGGCCTAGGCCCACCGCTGATGGTGGGATAGGTGTAAACACAGGAGTGGACGCAGAGACAACATGCAACTGCGAGGTAGGTATGATGTGAATGTGGGGTAGGGTAGCCATGATTGGTGTGTGATGCGATACAAGAATGGACTGGGGAATGGTTGGTAGAGTAGTGGCTGAGAATGAAATAGGGGAGTAGGCACATCGCTGAGGGCATGGCATGGCTACCTATTATCGATGGAATTATGGGTTGCGATGGTGCAAACATGATCCTAAAGGGAGTGGTGATAGACAGCGGGTCTATCTAGAAGGGTGAGGTAGGAGGGATGGTGGTGGGGTTGGTTTGACCTCCCCCATCAGATTGGGAATCCAGTTCTTCCTACCCATCCTGGAAAGCCTTGTCATGGTGAGATGCTATGTCCTGTGGCTGCCTAAACCTAGTCACCTAAATTAGCTAATCTATAAGCCACTGATTTTTCTGTGTCAAAGGAATGGAAACGTCGGGAGTGGGAATAAATTCCTTCCCATTGCAGTAAGTGAACTCGAAGGTATGTTTTTCTTTAGGTTCTTGTGCATCTAAGGGCAAGTTTTCCTGCACTTTAGTGCAGAGAAAGTTATATCGCTCGTATTGCTGGGTCAAGCCCTCAGGTGCCCGATTTTGGATCCTGAGGGATCAACGTGGCCCCAACACTAGGCTGAATGGCTGTTCGGCACCTACGATGCCTTGAACCATGATGGGAACCTCAACGTTAGAGGTGACAGCAATAGTGTTTGGGGAAATCATTGTCATAAAGCTAAAAGGGTCTTTAAACGAGGAAAACAAGGAGATCGGAAGTTGATCAAAGGCTTTCTATCTTGCAGGATTCCGAAGGAACCTTCAGAGTGACCAATCTGCACCACACGATGCGTAAACAACCACTAGAAGGTGTTACGTTTACACTAGCACGTGATGGGGTACAAAACGCAGCAAGACTACCATGAAACATGGAAAAGGCACCAAAAGGCCCTCCTTCTAATGCAAAAAAATTGTAGCAACCAAAAACGTCGATGGCTGAAAACACCGAGAGGTCTTCGAGTGCACAGTTTTAACCCTGGATCCATGCGAGGGTTATGCTGAATGAAACGAAAGTGGGATGCCCTAAATGGTTTGGTCAATTAGACAGGGACTTAGTCGGTGTCACTAAACCTTATGCAAATGTTTGATATGGAAATAATGTTTATAGCATAAAATAACAATTACTAAATGCGAGGAAGCGAAAAAGATGTAGAATGCAATGATAAGTAGGAAAATAAAACAAACTAGAGTTAAGAAATGCACCGCTTCAAGATTACAGCTTTACTTTGTCAAGATGGATACAATCGGTTGCACGACACTGGGAAGCATAGAGATCCCAAAAGTAACCAGGACATTCAAAGCAAGCCAATTGTGTGCTTGAACACGGATTTAAGAGCTAATAATGCGAAAATGCTACAAAGCCAACTTGTCGATTTTGTTAACAAATTGCTAAAGTTTGCTAACCAAATTTTCCAAAGGCTCAAATTTTTGCCAAAACACCAAGATTGCTGATTTGTGAGCTACAAATGCAAAGAATGCTTGGAGTTTCCAACAGTGCTTAAAAATTACCAACCATTAAAAGTTACCAACCAACCCAAAATTTGCCAACCCTACTCAAATTTGCCAACCCTTTGAGCATTGCTCGTCAAGGTGTTTATAGGGCTAGGAACACGCGAGAGATGCAGTTTGGATGCCACATGTCTTGAACCCACAAGATGTTGACATGTCCATACTGCATGAACATGCAAAGCTGATTAACGAGCCTACCACGCAACAATTATGCTATCGGAACTGGAGATGCTGGGATCATGTGTGTCAATGATGCAAACAAGGAGTGAAGCATACTGATGTAGTGCAACTGCCTGCTACATTGTGCTATGTTGTGAAGTGTAGCATATTGGCATAGCGTAGCTGCTTACTACACTGTGCTACGCTATGGAACATAGCATGCTGGTGTAGCATAGCTACTTGCTATGTTGTGTTACACTCAACCGTCTACTACGCTATGCTACACTGTGGAGCATAGCATGTTGGCATAGTGTAGCTACTTGCTACGCTATATAGCGTAGCATAGCGTAGCTACCAGTTCGAAGAAGAAATTTGTGTTGGAGTTAATTATATGTGCTGGAAGCCTTTGAAGTGTTTTGGCTGGTTCTACATGTTTGCTATGCTATGCTACGCTACGTAGCGTAGCATAGCATAGCATAGCAGCTAACTTTAACTGTGATTTGCATTTGAGTTGCAAACATTTGTTTTAACATCATGCCAACAATCTACAACCTTTTCTCTTTGCGACATGAAGCTTTTGAACTTGCTAATCCTACATTTCGAGACGTCTTTTTTCGTTCTTGCATCATTGCTACCCCGTGCTACGCTATGCAGCGTAGCATAGCATAGCAGCCAACATAGCCTACTTTTTGCTTATTCTGCCACTTTTTTAGTAAAGGGAGCTTTACTGAAGGACTTGAAGTTGAACAAGACAACTGGTTTTGAAGGTCGGAGTGCTTACCGAGTGCAATTGGAACCACTAGGTAAGTTGGGCCTTTCTGTTTTTCCTTTGCTATGTTGTTCTACACTACATAGCGTAGCACTTTGTCTTGCAACAATTTGGTCGCCTGAGCAACTATCTTCTGAGGCCTGCTACGCTACATAGCGTAGTGTAGCATAGCAAACTTCTTGACTAGAAAACTTGCTAAACTATTTCGTGCATCCTAAGCACTGCCAACAATCCCACGCATCGCTTCTGAGTAGGTTGTTATCTAGATGAACCATCCAGGTGGGCAGGCCAGAGAGTCCATTGAGCCTATCAACACTAGAAGTAGAAAATTTGCCGAACTAGATAGTCTAAACTTAGAGCATCCATTTCCTACCATGATACTGCACTTGTGGAAATCCTCTGCTTGAATTCCAAGAACCCGATGAAGCAAGAATGTCTTGAAATGTTTAGGGTGTTTCACATATGATTAGTTCTTTAATATTATTATATGAATTATAATAGATTAGCTCTAATTTTCTTGGTTACATCATAGCATGATAATAATATCATTACTATTATTATTGCTATTACTATTGTTAGTTTCCTTCATAAGTGAATGTAATCTGCCTGTTAAAGTATTTTGTTAAAGTTTTGTATTTGTCGTTTTACTACTATTAGAGCTTAGTCATAGATCTACTATATATTTTATAATTAAATGTTGAAATCTAATTACTCCTATAAGTTTTTCTTTTCATCAGTTTTCATACCTTTACAAGTATTTAATCTTTATTATGTATATTCAATTATGCACATTTAGTTATGCATTTTTTTTAATTTTAGTATTCACATGAGATTATATAATACTTTGTTCATGGAGTAATTTTTGATCCTAAGCTTACCAATACCATATCTCTTATTACTTTTTTTCATTAAACTAGATTTTGGACTTCATGCTTAATTATAATTAAAAATTACATAAATTAGGTTTGATAAGGATACACTTTAGGACAATCTTCTACCTTAAATCTGACCTTGCTAATGTGTCTCAAGCATTTAAAAATGTTGTTTTCAACCCATGGTTCATTAGAATTGGAGTTACGATGTTCAAAATATCACATTTTAGTTTGCTAAAAATACCATAAAAGTTTAGGCATTTGAACTATGTGACTATGATAAGTGATAATTTGCTATGATTTTAGCATATAGTCAAGTACTGTTTGAAATTTTATTTCATGTCCATATGTGGTTGTTATGAGTGTTTGAAGAGTGAGAGTATTAGTTGAAAGGGGAAAATGGAAAACGGACATAAAAAATGGAAATGTGAAAAAGAATAGAAGTAAAAATTAAAAATTTTTTAAAAATCCAAAAATAGTTCATTTTACATGGGAAAGTAAGACAATTTATAAAAGTAAAAACAAAGTAATACATATATATATATATGTTATAAATATAACATATGAATTTTTACACCATTGTCTCATCTTTGTTTTCTACCATCTTATATATGCATTTGGTTTTCTATTTTCTATTTCGAACAAAAATCAATTTTTGCCCTGTTTCTTCATTTTCAAGTTAGTTTTAACTTGATTTCTTCCATGTCTAGGTATGTAACAAGTCCAGGTATCACACTGTATGTGATTCTTCTACTTATAAATAGATTGTGGCATTTGGTACATCTTGTTTTAGCACTTGCAAGGTTACTGACACATTAATTCAAAGTGAAGTTTAAACTTATTTTGGGCATTTTTGTGAGAAAGAAAGACAATAAGAAGATTTTGAAATCCCTACCAACACAAGTAATAAAGATTATTTTATTTGAATATGCTTTTTGTTATGGAGTTTACATGTTTTCTTCATGCTTTCTATTTTTTCACTATTCTTTCATGATTTTAATTATTAAGCTGAGATTCTTCTGAATTTTTTAATTTGGAATTATTTTTATATTAAAATTTGTATTGTAAACTTGTCCATTTCATTTTTTGTCTTTTTGGTGAATTTTTACAATTGTGGAAACTTTGTCAACTTACTTCTTGAATACTTTATACTTATTGTGGATCAAATTTTAATATAAACAGGATTTTCCAAGAATTTTATAATATAATTTAGCTATGTATTTTTGGTATTTTGGAAATGTTTTTAATTTTGCTAAGTTGATAGTGAAATTCACAAATCTTTTAGATGATTCCATTTATATGTAGTAGTGGAGTGTTCTTTAGTGGAACACACCACATAAGACCAAAGGTTTGGATGGATTTCATATCGTTGATGTGTTAAATTGTATCACAAGTAACACCTACTTAAAACATGTTTTAAGAGACAAAAGCCTAGGGCCTCTTCCATATAGGTACAGAAACCTGGGAATAGTCAAAGCTAGTAAATTGTATGTAGTGTTTAGCAAACAGAAATTGTTATATTTAACAATGTTGATAATTTTGTGAGGGAAGAGTTTGTATAAATGCATATAATAGTTTATGTTATGAGTATTAAACTGGGTGGTAAGTAATAACTAACTAATAAAGTAGTGTAAGAGATAACTAAAATAAATCCTGAAGTTAAATAGGTCATGTAATAAATGAAATAGTTAGGAACATTGTAAATAAATGATGAGAATTAAATTGATTTTAATATTAACAAATAAAATAGTAAAAGAGGGAGAGGGTGATGAGTGACAAGGTACCCCTATGCCCAACCATATGAATCACTAAGGAGTGCGTGATCTAGTAAAATTCCATGGACCTATAGTTACCTAATGCACTAGCTCTTCTAGGAAGTGAAATGGGCATTAAGAACATTTGTTGTCTTCCCAACTACACTTGTGAGGCTCGAGGAAATGGTTTAAGTGTAATTGAGGTATATGATTTTTTATCATTTTATGTTTTATAGATTTGATCACATACAACAACAATGAAGAGTAGAGTAATTTAAAATCTAATTCGTCATTTCCCATCTATCCTAACACAAGTAACTGTCGCACTTTCCCGAACACATCCTAAACACATATAGTGTTGTTGGGCTACCAAACGTTAAGCGTTGTTGGGTTACCAAGTACTATATGAATGCTTGAAGTGGTCATGCTCGTGTTTGTTAACAACTAGAAATAAATTGCTTAATTCAAATGCATTAAAATAAAGAGCAAGTAAGTAAAACTATTTAAAGAAAATATTAATCTATTCTCAGTGTTGCAAGGATTGTCAAAAGATTTCATTTTATGCTCGTCACACTGCTGCACTCAGGTACATTAGTGCTGAAACAAAGAATGATACATACTTAGACTCCTTTTGTGGGCATTCAAAAAATATTCTAACTCTAAGGAAAATAAAATATAAGAGCTTCCCTACTCTGGCTGAAAACTAACTTCCAAAACTATGCAAAAACTAAAGCCCAGGAACTATATTTATAGGCTAGGATATATGCCCCAATGTTGGATACCCGATGTTGGATCCAAACCCTAACGTCACATACCTAACATCGCGGCCACTTGAAAATGACTATTCATCATACCCTCACAATTGAATGAAAACATATCCTTGAGCAAAGAAGAGGAGGAACAAGTTTTGTACAACATCATATATTGGGTAGGTATGGCATTATTGACTGAAATACAGACTAACTCAAATGGAACAACAGACTCTGCGTACCCAAGTATACAAAATTACAATTTTTTCAACATTGGGTGTTCATGATAAGAGAAGTGAACACCCTGGATAACACTAGCATCCAACATATCATGGCAATAGATGAATGAGAGAGAGAAGAGATCCTACAATCATGAATGATCCTCATTGTGTGGCACTGTTGCATCATCCTTGGTGAAGATAGTCCTGCTTCCAATCCATGCTTCCCACTATAATCACAACAACATCATGAATTAGTATGCAAGGTATAACACATAGCAGTTAAATGCCTTGTCTCATTAGTGGTTACACTTGGCTAAGTTGTGATTGTGGTAGATTGATTCTTTTAGTAATCTTAGCGAAAGGTTGAAAAAATAGGGTAAATTAGACAAGTGGTCCATTAAATTTGGAAAAATCTCAGCACAAGGAAACATATGAAGAGAGTATAAGAATTTATAACAATAATAATAAAAATAAAAAGAAAAATTCACTAAAAATTGTTGTGAAGATGTGCATAATCAGATGTCGTTGATGGGATAAAAAAGAGAGAATTTGATTGTAAGAGTGTCTAAGAGTAAAGAACTTAACTAACCCAACTAAAAGATATGCAAGTAAGTCCTTCCCAAAGTAGGCATAGGCCTTTTATGCCCTTGCATAACTTCAAATAAAAGAGTCCATGGACTCCATGGATGATTAATGGTTACAGAAAGTTAAGTACAAAAATTCAAAAGAAACTAACTAAGAATTCTAACAAATCAAACTAAGACATCGAACCAGAACATGTAGCCAATAGCAAGATGAGACATGGAAAGCATAGATGGATGAGAGAGAGTGGAATCGAGTTACTTATTAAGGTCACATGAATCCCCTTATGGATTTTGTGGTTAAATAACTTGATAGGATCCCTCCTTAGTCCAAACCAAAACCAACCACATTCAGTGACTTCACATCGACATTCTAAGACCAATCCATCCCTTGAGACATAAGAGTGCTCCCATAGAACAACCACCATTCCTTATTAGAGAAGAAGTAGTACGTGAGGAAGGGCCTTAGTTAGAGGAGACTAGTCTTACAACCAGTGCTTGTAGCCCATTTATTCTTTCTAAGGGATGTGCTTTGAATTCCCATTATTTTTTTTAAATGGAAACCACACCATGTAAAGACACATATATTTATTTTGTCCAAGGGGTGTGCTTTAAATTCTCATCATTTTTTTTCTTTCTAATGAGAACCACACCATGCAAGGACATATGCATTTATTTTATCCAAGGGATGTGCTTTGAATTCTCATCATTATTTTTGGATGAGAACAACAGCATGTAAGAACTTATTGAAATTCCTTTTATTGATCAACATGGAATGGTAAGAAATCCATGAAAACACACATGCACCTAGGCAAATAGAAAGGCACAAAGAATACTGAATCCCCTTGAAGCCACACCCTATTCAAACCTATGAATCCTTCCCAATTCTGAAAACTACCAAAGTCACAAATTTATTAAAGCTTTAGTAATGAAAAAGGAACTGCATATTTCCAAAACAAAGAAAATCATAAAGTTTGAGGATGGGTGGATGTTTTGGATTCACTACCTATTACATGAAAAAGAAACCATGTCCTGATTATCCGTAAGAAAATTCAAAACCAAAAACCAAACACCAACAATGAAATAAGAAAAATAGTACATACCACCATCAAACACATTACCAATGTACCTAGCACTTTTTAACAAAAAAGTTAGAAAATCACACCAAATAAAAGCAAATATCAAAGAAAGTGTAAAATATTCAAGAAATATCAAATGTACTACCGATGGTGTAAAAAAAAGTAGAAAAGATTAATAACATGAAAATAAAAAGATGTAAAATAAAGAATGTGTAAAACAAAAAATGCGTAAAACAAAAAATTGGAAAATTGAGGAGCCACTTATATGGTTAACATGAGTGACCATCTCCCCCATGACTAAGTTAAAAGGAGGAGATTTGAAATATGGAGCATCGATGTCCATCTAATAAGGTGCTTGTTGTGTTAGCTAGCGTATACTCATGGAAAGGTTTGATTTGTTGAATGTTAACCAGCTATTTTTTGTTTGGGCTCTCAGATTTATAGATCATAATGGCCCCAGAAGTAAAAGTCTCATAAATGATGTAAGGTCCTTTCTACAACATTTGGAACTTCATTGAGATGCATGTATGGGGTTCCAACAGAGAACCTTATCTCACAGTTGAAATTTGACTTTTCTAATTTCTAGGTCATGATGCTTTTTGTTATAGGCTTTGTGCAACTTGTTGGATGATAAGGCTACTAATCAATTTTCTTCTATCAAGTTGAGATTCATCAGTTATTCTTTTTGGGCTAGACTCAAGTCAAGGTCACAAGCTATTGAAAGTGTACAGAGTTTAGATTGAATAGGAAGTATTGGTAATTTTCCATACACAAGCTCATAGGGAGAATAGCCTATAGAATGTTTCCATGTTGAGCGGTAGGCCCAAAGGGCATCGTTGAGCTTTGTGCTTTAGTCCTTCCTATACTTGCTAATAGTTCTTGTTAGTATCCTTGTGATTTCCCTATTGATAACCTTAGCTTGACCATTAGCTTGGGGATGATAAGATGTTATGAGTTTATGTTCAACCCCTAAGTGTTGCATGAGTTTCTAAAAAGTAGTGCTTGTAAAGTCAGTTCCATTATCAAAAATTAATGCACATGACATACCAAACCTATTTACAACATTTTGTTATACAAACTAAGTAATAGTAGAAGATGTACAATTGATGATGGCTACTACTTCTACCCATTTCATATAATAGCTAATAGCAACTATGATGTACGCCTTTCCATTTGACATGGATGTGATGGAACCCATGAAGTCAATGCCCCAGATATCAAAGGGTTCTAGTGGTTGAATCCATTGTTGAGGTTCCTCCATTTGAGCAATCATTCTACCATCTTGTTGGTATCATTCACAAGAAAGGACATAATGATGAGCATTTCTAAAGAGTGTTGGCTAGTAGTACCCTACCATTAAGATTTTAATGGCCTTGCATCTCCCAACATAGTGTCCTCCACAAGGACCCTCATGAGCATCTTGGAGAATGTGCAGTTGATCGACATTAGGGACACACCAATGAACTAGGCCACTGGCACACACCTTGTAACGGTGTCCATTGTTCTCTATAGAGTGTTTTACTTGGTGAAGAAACTATTATTTCTTTCAGTGGTCCAACCCTTGTGGCATCTCTTGAGTGAGAAGATAGGTAAAAATGTCATCATACCATTTTGACTCATTAGGCATTTGTTTAGTTATAGCCCTAGCAAAGAGGAGTTCATCAAGAAACATGTTAGAGAGTGGGCTTTCTTCCTCTTTGTCATCCTATCATAACTAAGACAAGATATCAACAACCACATTCTCAGTGCCCTTTCGATCTACCATCGTAAGATCGAATTCCTACAAGATCACCAGCCACCATATGACATGAGAGCTCAACATTGGCTTATTCATTAGGAAGTAGATGGCACCATGGTCTTTTTGTACAAACACCTTGTATCCAAGCACATAATGCCTAAAATTTTCTAGAGCAAACACAATTTCCATCATTCTTTTTCTATAGTGGTGTAGTTTAGTTGTGCACCCACAATGCTTTGACTAGCACAGTGGATGTAATAAGGATGTTTCTTATCATCTAACTACATCAACACAGCTCCCAAAACATAATTCGATGCATCCATCATAATATGAAATGGTTTGGACCAATCAAGTGCTTGTGAAATTGGAGTTTCTACAAGCTTCTCTTTAAGTTTCTAGAATGCTTTCTCACATTCTATGGTCCAGAAAGAGGGAGCATCTTTCCTTGTTAGCTTGACCAACAATTTTATGATCTTAGAGAAATTCTCTATGAATCACTAGTAGTAGCTAGTATGTCCAAGGAATGATCAAACATCTTTAACAATTTCTATTTGGTGCTTGGATGACCCTCATTTTCTTTGGATCTACATCAATTCTTACTTGTGATATCCTATGCCCTAATACAATGCCCTCCTGGACCATGAGGTGACTTTTCTACCAATTGAGCCACAAGTTAGTTTTAACACATTTTTTTAGCACTTGCTCAAGGTGGTCCAGGGCTTGCTCAAATGTAGCTCCATAGGTAGAGAAGTTATTCATGAAGACTTCCACACCACTGCTAATCTACTATTGAAAAATGCTCAGGACTAGGCACTGGAATGTGGCAGGAGCATTGCATAGACCAAATGGCATCTTGCAATATGAAAAAGTCCTCCAAGGAATTATGAATGTTGTCTTTTCTTGGTCTTCTAGTGAAATTTGGATTTAATTATAGCCACTATAACCATCTAGAAAGTTGTCATAGCAATGCCCAAATATGGTGTCAAGAACCTGGTCAACAAATGGCAACAAAAAATGATTCTTGAATGTTTCCATATTCAATAGCCTAAAATTGATGTAGACTCTCCACTTTCCACCTTTCTTTGACACAATTACAGGTGTGCTAACCCACTCACTATCCTCAATGGGATAAATGAACCCTGCCTTGAAGAGTTACTTAATTTCCTCCTTGACAATCTGCTTTAGTTTGGGGTTCAATCACCTTTGTGGCTATCATTTTGGCTTCATGGATAGGATAGTGTAGATGTGATTCTAGCATATCCTAGGATCAATTCCTATGAGTTTAGGATATGACCAAGCAAAATCTGTCGATCATCTTTCAACTACTTTCAATAACATCTTTTTCTATTCTGGAGCAAGTTTTGCATTGATTATAACTGACTTCCCATTTTTTAAAAACACATATTCCATTCTGGCCAGTAGTGTTTTCAATTTAAGGGACTCTTACTTGAATTTTTTAGGAATTTCCAAGTCTTCCTAGTGAGTATCTTCATTTGTGTCATTAGAGAATTAGTGATGAACTTGCTCGAGTTCATCCATGCTCATGACATATGCACATGTCAGGCTCTCAATTGGTTCCATGCAAAGTGTGCTACTTTTAGAATCAATGATCAACCACTGGGTGCCCTCTTTCTTTGTGGCTACTACATATAGATACCTTTGAATTTCTACTTCTGGTGCACATTGCTTGCATGCAGAGATAGATGCTTACTTTATGGCCCAAAGCTTCTACACACAATTGCACCCTGTATCGCTATACACAATGCATGGAACTCTCTTCTTCTAAATCTTCCCAAATAGATTTTCTTTAGATATCTCCAAGGAAAGATCTTTGATGCCCATTCTTACATCAACAGTGCTCAACCATGCCCTTCCCATTATGATTAGGAAATTCCTTTTGCAATTCTCCACTTTAATTACCATGAAGTTGGTAGGATAAAACCATCCATAGATAGTGATTACAATGTCTTCTACTAGTCCAAGTGGAATAATGATGGACTGATTTGCTAGTTCTAATCTTATGTTGCTCTTCTTGAGAGGAGGCAAGTTCCATGTAGTGTACATCTCATGAGAAATTAAATTAACACCAAAACCTGAATCAATAAGAGCCATGCATAGTTCATTCCAAGCAATCTACAAATAAATTAGAGGACTTCTAGGATCAACTAATTTCCTAAGAAGGTTTCCTACATAGATGTAATCAAATATGATATGAGTGAGCATTACAGTATGAATCCCAGGTAGAGTTTGGTTTGAAGGAGGCTTGAAGGAATTTGATACAGAGGAGGGAGCGGCAGGAGTAGGGTTGTCAACCGTGGGTGTATGACATGGCTTAGGTGGACTACGGATTTGAAAGAAAGGTCTTTTCTTTGATCGGTCATTTGACCCTTTTGATTGATGATTCAACTGTAGATTAATAGGCCTTGTCGCATTGTGTTGTTGTGGTTGAGCTAGCAATTCATCCTACATAGGTGGAGTAGGTGGTAATTGTGTGGATGGAGGAGAAGCATGTGTAGGGATAGGAAAAGGATAAGGGTAAGAGGTGTTATCCCTTCTTTCATTTGGCGAATGAGCTCGATAATAATCTGAAGGGTGGTAGTGAGGCTGAAAATTAGAGAGGTGATTGGAGAAGTCACATGGAGACATGGGTTGCTGAACATAGTAACCATATGGATCAAGATATTGATAAGGGTATTGTTGCCTTGGTAGTGTTAGCACCCATGATTGTGGTTGCTGCCACTATTTATACTATTCATATAATTGTAGTGGAGCTCCACTTGGATAATATGGTTGTTGCTGGTGAAATTGCCTAAGATTACCTTGAGGATAAAGTAACCTTCTAGATGTTTGCCTTTGTGTAAGTTGTGGATATAAGGCATACACCCTAGACTTCTATAGATGTGACACAACTAGGCACCATCCCTTAGGATGTTCATACTGATAGACGTCACATCCATGATCATCATCTAATTCACTATTTGCAACTTCTTCAATTACAACAATCTTGCCCTTACCTTTGTGACATGCACGTTTAGCTTCCTTATGCCTTCTACACTTGTGGTCACTACCCTGTTCTTTGGACTCTTTAGAAATTTTAAGAATAGCTTGGAATCTGTTATTCATTGAGTTCCATAACTAATCAACCTTGACCATATGTTCAAATTGGAATTTTTGAAGTGGCAAGGTTTTCTTATTCACCCCTCATCAAATACAAACTTGTCCTCACTGTCACAAAATCATACCTCCCTCTTACAAATGGAAGGATCATAGTTATACGCTTCTACACTTTCTCTTTTTCTTAGTTCACCCTCCTATTTGGTGACCTGATCTATTAATCTTTGTATCTAATGAGCACTTAGTTCTAACAATCTCCCTTTGGCATAGACACTAAGGGTTCCCCTCATTTCTAAGCAAATCCCATCTACTATGTGGCGAAGTTGATCCAGTTGAGAATAATCATGGCTTGAACATTTATGCATTAAGGCATAGTATTGGCTGATGGCAACATCCAAGGGTTCATGCCTTCCTTGTTTCCATCCTTGAATTTTCTTCCTTAAGTTGGACACTCTAGAGTACATTTGATATTTATCATTAAACAACTCAAGCATGGTACTCTATTGTTTGATAGATTCTAGCTCTAAGGACCAATACCAGTTTTCTACTTCTTTGATAAGTGCCCTAGGGAAAAACTTTAATTTCTATCACTTATTCTCTATGTTTTGCAAGGCACATGCATCTTGAAAAGCATAAAGACGATTCTATGGATTAGAGTTATATCCTCCTTCAAATTAAGGAATATTATTCATGTCTAACCGTTTGATCCAACTAACCTTCACATGCCTTGTTGGAATTCTCGCTACCTCTGCAATGTTAACCATACTTTGGGTAGAAAATAGAGGCTCATCTAGGCCTTGATCATGGTGCCTATGATGCCCTCTACTACCCCTTCATTCATGGTAATGTGCCTCTCTTGAACATCTGTGCCCTTGATCTTGTCTTTCTCGATGGTCCCTTGGATCATGTTGGTCATGTCGGTCATTTCATTCATTTTGATCACCTCCATCATGGTCTCACCTTCTACAATCATGGTCAAAGCTAAAGGAAGAAGAAGATGATGAAGGGGAAGAGGAAGAAGAACTAGCACCATCATAGTGCCTACTACCACCTCTCCAGTGATCATGACCATGATCTTGATCTTGCTTTTTGTCTACATCCTTGCCTTGACTTGCCCCTTCAGATCCCTCTTTATCATTGGATCCCTTATTACTAGAACCAGGATTGTGAATTGTGGAGTGCAAGTTCTAGTTTTGACCTCCATCACCAAAGTCAAAGAGAGGAGTTTCATTGAATGGAAATTTCCTAGAGAAGGGTTTCACACTAGCTTGTTGATAAAATAGGAATGGAGAATCGTTAAGTCCTTTTCCCTTCAAAAATTCATAGTGCTATTCTAGCTATCAATCCTATAGACATTGTGCTTTAGTGGGATGATAATCCCTAGCATCAGTATCTTCCATAATATACTCTGCATGGTGGTCTTAGAAACCACATCGTGTAAGCATTTGGTAGAGCATTGCAAGAACAACTTGATCAAGTCGCAACACAATGTTGCCTTCCATGTCACACCACCATAGCTATTCATCCTAGTGTAGGATGAAGGTGAAGTTCGGTACATACTCATCAAGATGAGTATATACAATTCAATATTGTTAAGGCACTAGCTGATAAGCTTTATCAGTCTTAGGCAATAAGTCGCTCTTGTGAGAAGAAGACATTATCGGTTAGCAAAATAAAAATCACAATGTGCTTGCAAATAGTTGTTGTAGTATTGTAAAATAATATATGACTCTAAGGTTTAGTCCATTGAGTTAAATAATGTTCACTAGGTCCTAGATAGTGCATGAAATAAAAAAAATGCCCCTGGCAATGGTGCCAATGATGAGCGGCAAGGTACCCCCTACACCCAACCATACAAATCACTAAGGCATTACGTGAAATCCCATAGAATTATATGGACCTATAGTTACCTAATGCACTAGCTCTTCTAGGAAGTGAAATGGGCATTGGGAACATTCATTTTCTTCCCAACTACACTTGTGAGGCTTGATGGTATGGTTTAAGCGTAATTGAGGTATATGATTTTTTATCATTTTATGTTTTATAGATTTGATTGCTTACAATAATAATGAAGAGTAGAGTAATTTAAAATCTAATACATTATTACCTATCTAGCCTAACACAAGTAACCATCCTACTTTCCTAAACACATATAATGCTACTAGGCTACCAAACGTTCAGCGTTGCTGGGTTACCAAGTATTATATGAATGCTCAAAGTAGTCATGCTCATGTTCATTAACAATTGANCATCACTTACTATTTCAGTTCCCCCTTTTGACTTTATGAATTTATTTTGGATTGTCAATGTGAGTTATTGAGTTTTTGTTCTCATTATAGGCTTCATTATGTTTGTAATGTGTGGGCTTTCAATGCATATGTTGTTCAGTAAAGATGTTCATTCATGAATATTAAAGCTTTTTATCTTGATTATGAAATTTCTACTACTTTCTTTCCAGTTTTACCCTTTTATGAATTACTATTTTCCAATGGCCACGACGTCGGGTACGTGACATTGCGTATGCAACATTGGGTATTTGACATTGGGGTAGATATCTTGGCCTATAAATATAGCACCTAGGCTCTAGTTTTTGCATAGTTTTGGAAGTTAGTTTTCAGCTAGAGTAGCAAAGCTCTTGTAGTTTATTTTCCTCAAATTTAGAATATTTTTGAGTGCTCGTAGGAGTCTAAGTGTGTACAATTCTTTATTCGAGCACTGATGTACCTGAGTGCAACAATGTGATGGGAATGAAACAAACTCTTTTGAAAATTCTTGTAGCACTAAGAATAGATTAATATTTTATTTAATGCATTTTACTTTCTTGATCTTTACTTTAATGCATTTGA